>CM041781.1:263795567-264009808 GCA_023374045.1 Limonium bicolor | reverse complement strand
CGAGCTCGAGTTGGAAATCGCTGATGAACTTGGCGTTCAGGGGCCGTCCGATCTGGACTTAATGAAACGGACGGCCGAGATTAGATCGTGGATAATAAAGATGTTTTAAGTTTATAATATTTCAGGATTTAGCTCTAACTTGTTGAATTTAGTTAATGGCCTTTCCGAATGTATTTTGACTTGAAACTTTAACCATAGATTCCTTATAAAATCTAGTTTATTATGATGTAAATTAATAAGGTTTTGGAGTTTTTAAACGTAAGTTATGATTTTTGCAAGTTACGGGTTTTCTGGAATTATTTGGCTAATTTAAAAAGATATTTTCATGAAATAAAAATTTTATAATATGTCTAAAATGTTATAGTTACTGTATATTAAATTTGGGAATTTTTGGGCAATGGTAAATGGTTTTAAAAATTGTGTTTATGAGTTTTTCATAAGAATAACTTATAATATATGGTTTTTAATGTAACCAAAAATTAAAGTATGGTTTGTTAATAACAAGTAGAATATATATATGTTAAACCTTAGGTTTTAATCGGTGTGTAATTAAATAGTCACTTTTAACTTAAGGGTTTAATTACACAATATAAACGTAACACGGTCTTGGGCTAACCTACTAAGCCCAAGTCTATGGACTCCAAAAGCCCACTTAAACAATTCAAAGAGAGTTAGGGCCACTCTCAGGAATAAATTCTAAACCGTTCCAAACTAACGAAATGGGCCTAACAAAGGATTTAGTTAACAAGTCAAGCCCAAATCTTTGTGAGAGAATAATGGTAAACCTGGAATTATTAATCAGTAAGGAAGGAAGGTTGTTTAGTTTATAAGTCCCTTAACTAATCGGCACTTGGAACACCTTAATTATAGGTTACTATTTAGGGAATCACTTATTCGAGTTATTTATTGTTCTTCACATACCAGGTACGATTTCTCGTACTCCGTTACTTTTGCTGATTGACTTATGAGACGTTTTCAAAAAACGCTAACTGACTTTAAGAGGAATTTCTAAAAAGGAAATGGTTGTATGACTAACTCAGCTTGTGTGACTAACTGAGCCTTGAATGTGAGACTCACTTGGGTATCGGTTCCTTCTATTTGGTTGTTCCATTAGACATTGACTGCTTAGGGTTTATGCTTCTGCACTCTGTAGGACTGAGTGTTTTGGTATTGCTCTGGGTAGTTAGTAATCTGGTGGGAATTTGGAAAAGGTCAATTCTGGTAAATTCTTCTTTTGACTCTGGATATCGTTTCATCCATGAGCTGGTTCTTGAGGTTTCGACGTGCGCGCGTCTTCAATGGTAACAGTGAGGGGCTGTATATCCCCTGTCCCAAAAAGGGACGTGGTAGACAGTGAGGGGTTGTATATCCCCTATCCCAAAAGGGACGTTGTTAACAGTGAGGGGCTGTATATCCCCTGTCCTAAAAGGACGTACTTGGCGGTGGGGGCCATCTCTCCCAGTTGAATTATTCCACTCTTGAGTTGTTGGTTCTTGGATCTATCCTTTCATTTCTAGTCCTTTGTGACTGTCTGAGTCTTTCTACTCCTAACGGGAATTGGGTTTAACTAAGGCAATGGATGTTCACTAACACATGATGTGGTTTTGTTTCACTAACTTTACTTTTCTGTTATTAACCTTTATTCTTATCTTATTATCTGGATTTGGTGATTTATGAATGCCTTGTTCCTCTGTGTGGTTTAAGTGATTGTGTTTCCTGCTATTATTTATTTAAGCGTTGTATTATAAGTTTGTTTTTGGAGGATCATACCAGTTCCATTCCAGGGAACTGACCCACCCCTCTTGGGGTGGGCTGCTTGGTTTTATCTTGCAAGTACGAGTTATTTTACAGGTGGCCACGAAGAGAACGAGTGATTGGGATGGGATTAGGTTTTGAGAGTTTATGTGTTTTATTGCTGTTTTACTTTTGTTAAGTTTTCTCGAGGTTCAGGCCGTGACAATTGTAATCTTTAAGTTGTATTTGGTGAGGTTTGGTGTCGGGTGTTTGGAACCCGATGGTCTGTACGCCTTTAGTATTTTATTTCCGCTATAAATATGTTAAATGGGGGCGTTACAAAAAGCTCACCCACAAGGTTGACCATTTCACCATGTACCGATTCAGAACCATGTAAACACCCCAGAACCCTCTCAAATTTCAGTAAGCCAGACTAAACAGACAGTTGATATCTATCAAGACCGAAGTCGATAATACAAAATCCCTGCGCTCCCATATTAGGTTATTTGAAACTAATCTGTAATAGGGCAATACGAGATCAAACATAAGGGAAATCGAACACATCTTTTAACCGACTACAAGGAGTAAACCTTTTCAGTGGTGTAGTTTTACAGTGAAATGAGACTAAACAAAATTGTAAGCAGAGAAGAAAAACATAGGAATGGGGGTGAGGTATTCAGCACTAGCAACCGACACGTTTCTGAGAAGTTGAAGATTCGACCCTGCCCTTTTAGGTTCACCGGGTGAGATAGACACCAAAAGCAGTAGAAAAAATTGAAAGCGAGGAGGAAACCCAAAACCTACTTCTGTGACTTGGAGAGAGTGAAGGAGGCACCGAGTGAGAGCGTTCTTAGAGTTTCAGTTGAAATCAGAAGGAGGAGATGGCGGGTGTCGTCCGGTAAGGAAGAGTCGATGGGCTTTCATGTGTTTGGACTGGAGTTTCTCGGTCGAAGAAGAAGGGTTGAGGAAGAACGAAGAAGATGGGAAGGGTCTGAGAGGAAGCGGTGGATGATGATTCTCGAGAGGAATTAGTGAGCGTGTGTATGGGGAAGCAAGAATTAGGTCTTTATGTTTACTAGTGAACTTTTTCCCACCAAAATTTTAGAACACCCGCAGGTAGAATTGTGCAATAGTTTTACATACGGAAATATTTCCGTCAGTAACGAGTTAAGATTCTGTTGGTAATAGTTCATATTACTATAATACCTATTCCGTAGGAAATTTTGTAAAATTCCGTAGGTAAAGATGTTTTTTACATACGGATTAATTTTGTAGGAAATTTTCCGTCTGTGATACTACTGTTTTTTTGTAGTGTGTATTCAAAAACTCAATTTTGGAGGATTCGTGAGTGTTTGGGGAATATAAAATTTTAGACCATGTTGTTGGCCCTCATTTTGGATCAGCTTCAAATATTTGTACACTTCTTGGTGTGTTCTCAGCCGGATAGTGGCATTCAAATACAACAAAAGGGTGTGTGGAGGTTGTGGTGTCACTAGATCAGCAGGTGAAGCATTATCAGGAAGAGGTCACAACTATAATTGATAACCTATATAAAGTGGCAAATAGTACTCCTGAAGCTGTTTGAAGAATGGTAAATGAGGTGGTTCCGAATCCAGTCATCAAGAATATGCTAGCGCACTGTGTCATTGCTCTTGTGGATGATCGAGGTACTCCTCAGCCCCAGGAGCTTCCCCTAATAAATTAGTTGTTGTGGCATGATGAAGCTAGGACTTCAACACCTGCAAACCTAGCATTTGAGAATGTTTTTGAGGACATGGCCACTACAGGACCATTCACCGAACTGGGGTTATGGTAAAGAGCAAGAAAAATCTTACTAGAATCTCTGAGATATATATGTTATATACACTGCTAATATGGTTGATGATTATGTTTTTGATGTATTTTGATATTATTACCTAATCAAAATCCCATGTGAATATGGGGGGGGGGGGGTATGATGAATGCTAATCACTTTTGGGTTGTTGACTACATGACGATTTTATGTTATGGCTTCGTATTTTCAAGGAGATGGTGGTGTGTATTCGAAAACTCAATTTTGGATGATTTGTGAGTGTTATGGGAATCAAAACTCTTAGACCATTTGTTGGCCTTTAGTTTGGATCAACGACAAAAATTGGTACACTCCTTAGTGTTCTCAGCCGAACAGTGGCATTTTAATCCGACAAAAGGGTACGTGGAGATTGTAGTGTTACTAGATCGCAATTGAAGCAGTATCAAGAAAAGCTCACAAGTGCGATAGATAATTTGTGTAAAATAAAAGGCGGTACTCCTGAAGCTGTCTGGAGAATTGTAAATGAGGCGGTTCCGATTCTAAATCCAATAATCAACAATTTGTAGGCCCACCGTGTCACTACTCAGGTGGGCGATAATGGCACTTCTCAGCCTTAGAAGCTTCCCCTAATAGATCGGGGTTGTTGCGGCATGACAAAGCTAGGACTTCGAAATTTGCCAACTACCATCTTAAAATGTTAATGAAAACATGGCTACTATTGGACCATTCACCGATCTAGGGCTGGGCAAGGAGCACGAAAAATTTGAAGAGAATCTCTAAGAGATATATGTTATATACTATGATAATATGGTGAATTATTGTATTTTAGCTAGATTTCAATACTATAAGCTAATCAAAATCTCCTATGAATATGGGGGATCTGATGACTACTGATCACTTTTATGGTTGTTGATCACATAATGACTTTGTGTTATTGGCTTTGTATTTTCAATGAGATGGTGGTATGTACTTGGAAACATAGTTTTGGAGGATTCGTGAGTGCTTTGGGAAGCAAATGTTTTAGACCATGTTGTTGGCCTTAGTTTGGACCAGCGTCAAGAATTTGTAGACTTTCTTGGTGTTCTCAGACGAACAGTGGCATTACAATCCAATAAAAGAGTGCGTGGAGGTTATGGCGTCACTAGTTTAGCAGTTGAAGTGGTATCAGGAATAGCTCATAACTATGATGGATAATTTGTGTAACATGAAAGGTGGTACTCCTGAAGTTGTTTGGAGAATGGTAAAAGAGGCGGTTCCGTATCTAGTAATCAACAATTTGCTAGTGCACCGTGTCACTGCTCAGGTGGGCGACGATGGTACCTCTCAGCCTCAGGAGCTCCCTCTAATAGATCTGTTAGAAATTATCCAGATTAGGGTACCTACCTCTTGAGCGCAGCGGAATTATATGGATCATTCTTTTTGTTCGTCGTCAACCAGATCGTCTTCGTTTGACAGCAACTGTTGAATCCTTCGCGTCTACCAGGTGGAGGAGGCCACAGCAGCACTCCCCACGATATCCACGACCTAAGAACCTTAACACGCCTCTCTCTGTGTATTCTATGCGAAATAGAGATTTTGTATATCGTGTATACACGCACTGCTGGAAACTAATTCCATACCTCTATATATAATAATAACAGAAAGAGATAAGAATAACAAATATTCTTATCAATTTATTTGACGTTGGTTGTAACTAATATTTAACAAATAAATATTTTGTTTTATTTATTACTAAAATAAAATAACCAACAAGATCAGATTACGTAGCATGATGAAGCTAGGACTCCAACATCCGCCAACCACCATTTGAGAATGATGACGAGGACATGGCAACTACAGGATCATTAACAGATCTAGGGCTAGGGCAAGGGGTAACATCCCGATTTTCCTACCAAGTTATTCTTGGGCATTTACAACAATTTAGCAGCGGAATATAAATAATGGTAAATGAGGCGGTCCCAAATTCAGTAATCAACAATATGCTTGCACATCGTATCACTGCTCAGGTGGGCGGCGATGGTACTCCTCAGCCTTAGGAGCTTCCCCTGATAGATCGGTTGCTAATTCAACATCCGTTGACCCACCATTTGAGAATGTTGATGAGGACATGACAATTGCAAGACCATCCACCGATCTAGGGATGGGGCAAAAGTAGGAAAAATCTAACTTGAATCTTTATGAGATATATATGTTATTAATGATGGTTGATGATTTTGTTTTAGCTGGATTTTTATACTATTACCTAATCAAATTCTCATGTGAATATGAGGATATAATTACTGGTGATCACTTTTTGGGTTGTTAATCACATGATGACTTTGTGCTCTAGCCCCATATTTTCAAGGAGAGGGTGTTGTGTATCATAAACTCAATTTTGGAGGATTCATGAGTGCTTTGAGAATCAAAACTTTTAGACCATGCTGTTGGCCCCCGGTTTGGATCAGCATCAAGAATTTGCAAACTCCTTGGTGTTTTCAGCCGAGTAGTGGCATTCTAATCCAACAAAAGGGTGTGTGGAGGTTGTAGCATTAGTAGATCAATAGCAGAAGCAGTTCAAGAAGAGCTCACAACTGCGATAGACGATCTATGTAAAATGAAAGGCAGTACTCCTGAAGCTTTATGGAGAATGGTAAATGTAACACCCCTACCTGTAATCACCCAATTATCTCCTAACCCGTCTCAATTACCAACAACAAAGCAGCGGAATTCAAACTGGTGGGTGATACATGCCGTTAGTCACCCACGTGACTAACAAGGCCAACCATCTCAATACAACCAACCAAATTACAATATCGGTCTGATGGCGAATATACCGAGTACTCAACAATTACAAATACCATTCCATTCCTTAACCAATTCAAATACAATACCAATACAAACCTCATTCAATTCTATACCGAGTTTCTACAATTCACAAGATTGCCGGTATCATTCCGGTCTTACAGTGCAACCTTTACAACTTACAAATATTCCTAATCAACTACCCATGTTCAACTTCCAATCCCGTCCTACTCTCAAACGGTATTCGGCTCCAATGTTCCTGTAAAATAAAAATGATGCCCCTAGGGGCTCAGCAAATTGCTGCATATGAAATTCGCATACCCCGCGTGCTAACAGGGGTACGCCGACTACTTTGGTCGAGAACATGCGGTTCATTTTAATTCAAACAGCATGCAAGACAACAATACATTATATATGTATATTGGCACAATCAAGGTTCAACATAGAATACAAACACTAACACACACATCAAGCGGTTAGTTTAATATACCCTATACTTAGGCTTTGAGGGTTCTACCTCACTATGCCTTAGTCCATTCTTCATTGTCTTACCCACTCTCTTGGGTTACACTTACTCAAGCCCTCATTTACTCAATGTCAATTCAAGTCCTACAATACTCAAACTTAATCCTCAACTCTCAAGCTCTCAAGTTTCAACTCAATACTCAATACTCAAATTCTCAAATCTCAACTCAAGTTCTCAATTTAAAATCTCAAGTACTCAAAGGCATCTTTTAAGTCATTGCCCATGACCTCCGGGCAGAGTCATACACAAGACTCACCACCGGGCTTACAAATACAAACGGAGCTACACAATTAGCTCCTCAAATTCTCAAATGTCCGATTCTCTACCGGACTACTTAAATTCCCAAAACTCCTCTCTCGGAGTTATTTCATAATCTCATGGATTAGCCTAGAAGTATCTCTCTCGATAACATCTATTAGCTTAGGGAACTTCTCAATGTCTAGTATTCTCAGATTTAAGGTCTTACCCAACTTATCGAATACTCACATGTTCGGGACATTGTTTATATTAGTCGGATCCTCTCATTGTGGGTCGACTATCTTTCTAAGGGGTTTGGTGATCCCTTACCAGTCTTTACTTCTCTCAAGGTTCAAGTCTTGAACAATCATCAATCCTCTAAGTAGAGGTTACTTATATACTTCCACTATTAATTGTTTTGTGGATTAAATCAATTCGGTTCTCTAACCGTTATCGGGAGTTTACTAATCCCGTACACTCTCTCACGTCCTAGTGAGTTCATAGGTTTACGTTATCGTTTCTTGGTTCAATAGTTTTAGTGTGTTTCCACGTTTTCATTGGTTCGCAACATGACTCTTCCTACGAATCACTAATCAAACAAGACTCAACTATGAGTCGAACTACAGTGCACATTCAACATCCAAACACTACATCCACAATTACACATTTCATGAATTATACAAACTTCAATTTAATAACCAATCCAAAAAGGAGCAATACAAAACAAGCACAAGAGAGTGCAAACAATCCGATTTGTGCATTTATCTTGTTAAGGTGATCACACAATCAAACAAGCACACAAATCAGAGTAGCCAAGGTAGCATACGGGGCATGAGAAAATCATACCTTTCACCGGGGTTAGCTTTACCGTGTGACCTCATGTTCCTTGGTTCACACTTGTTCCACTGATAACATTCAAATTTTTTTATTAACATTAAGGTGTTACGGTATGTAAAACTAATACTCCCGTACTTAACCCCGTTATCCCGTTATTCCTTAGTTTGTTCATGTGTTCTTAAACTCACAACTTCCTCATTCACTTCTCAAACTTGTTTAAGCTTCTTATGACCTTTACAAGTCACCAAACAACTCCTAAACATCATCTAAAACCAATACCAAACAATACCCCACCTTTTAGACCCTTTAAAACACTTTCGGGAGAATTCTGGGGGTGGTCCGGCACTTGGTCCAGACCCAAAGTCCCAGACCAATACGTTCTCGTACTCTCAGCCATTTTTTCTACCTGGTTTGGGACTTGGTCCTGGACTTAAGTCCTATACCACCTCCTTTTTTCACTCTCGGCCTCTTTTTTTATGCGGTCCGGGACCTTGTTCCTAACCTAGGTCCCGGACCCTGCTAAAAACTGTTACTTATGTAAATTTTCAGCCCCAAATCAACCCTAAATCCACCCTAAATCTTTCCCTAGTCTTTTCACAAGTTTCCTACATGTTTAAACACCTTAAAACATGCTCTAAACCTCTCCAAATCATTGGTCAAATCCTTACTCCAATTCTTGCTCAATTTCACAAATTCCAATTCTCACATTCTTGCATTTTGCACACTTGTGCATTTCTACTTCTTCTTGATAGTTTCTACCTCCTACCAACCTTACCAAATCACATAATGACCATTCCAATTCATTCCTAGACAATTGGCCTTCTAAAACCCAAGTCCAACTCTCATTTTCCTAAGTCTTGCACACTAACTCATTTCTAATTTTTTCCAATGCATTACAACACCCTTTTGCTACAGATTTTACACCCTCACATATTCACCCTCCATCTACCATTTCAAGGTTATCAAACATCTCTACTCAACCCAATACACACCCAACTTCTCCAATTCATTAAGTCACCTAAAACACCCAATTTCTACAAAATTTTGCCATAGCCTCCCCATAAACCTAACATATCCAAACTCATCCATTCTCACCAAAATCAATCATAAACTAGCCACACCCATAAAGGGTCCTACCAGCACACATAGTTCCATCCAACTTATCAAAACAACAATATAGCTCCAAATTCAAATGCAATGGCACTTAGGCCCTTAAATCAACACAAGTTCACAAATTCTCTCAAGCCTCAACCAAATACATTACTAGCACTAGTTTTTGGTTTCATTCCTTTAATTACCCATCCCAAGTTCTAAAACAATCAAAATAAGTATTAAGGTGAGTTTCTTATACCTTAAGCTCACAATTTCTTCTTTTCTTTTCCAATCTCCCTCTTCTCTCATTCTTGGTCAAAATCGGCCAAGTTGGCCAATCACTTGCCAACCTCAAAATCAACATTCAAGTGGGGAATTAGGGTCTAACTAATACCCTCATACATTTTAATCTAGCTAGAATTCAAAAGAAGGTGCTTAAAGCACAAAAATGAAGGATTACCTTGAAACCCTAGGATGGGCTTTTGGTCAAGAATCAAAGAGGAGCTCTAACCCACCATTGGAGGCTTGGAGAATAGCTCAAAACAAGAAAAGTAACAAGGCATAAGAGGGGCAAAATCGGCCACACTAAGAGATGGAGAAGAAAGAGGAGACTCAAAGCTTCAATTTGATGCCATTTTCTCTTCAAATGGGCAAAACCCATGGAGATGAAGTTCATCCTTTTGAGATTTTGGAAAGAGGGAATGAAAGCTCTTGATGAGGGGAGTTCAAATATGTAATTTGTTTTGCATTTGGAGCCTTGGTGTGGCTTGAGCATGTAGAGGAAGAAGGAGAAACCATGTGAGATGCTTGGATGAGCTCCAAACCGTGGATGAAGAATAAGAATCAGAAGAAGAGGAAGGAGAGGGGCTGCTCACGGTGGGATAGGGGGAAATGAGAGGAGAGAGAGGGAAAAGTGGGTATAAGTTGCTTTTTACTTTTTGCTTTATGCTTTTCTTCTTCTTTTATTTACTAGCTGGGTGTGTGTGTGAGAGGCTCATTTAAGTCTCAAAAACCGGCCCCCACACTTATACATATGCTGGAGCATTTTTTGTCTTTTACAGAAAACGCTCGTTAATTTACCCGGTTTTAGCACTATTCACTAACCGGGCCCATTTTCTGGATATTTCTCGTTTCTTTAATTTTAATGGTTCTTAAGCTTCCATTAGTGTTTAATTATAGTTATTTGATGAACTATAATTTTTACGGGTTCGTTTGACCACTCAAAGTCACGTTTTCGGGTTTTCTCGAAAAACGTGCGCTAAAGCTTTATTAGCGTTTTTAATTTCTTTTATGGATCCGTTTTCTTCAGGAATCGTTCCCGTATATTAATTAGGCATTATTAAGCCTTGGAAATCCATCTTAGACCCTTTTCGAGTTCGTATTCCTCCTACGGTCACATAACGCTCAATTTAGCGTTTTTCGCTTTTTAGGCGTTTTCTCTTTTCTTTTGGATTTATTTTCTTTACCAAAGTTATTTAGGCACTAATAGGCCCTAAAATATCATATTAGAGTAATTTAATCACCCTAATTAAGTTCAGGGTATTTCAATCTACTCCCCTTAAAGAACTTTGCCCTCAAAGTTAGTGAATCTAATATTGTTAGTCACCCAAGTGCTCAATGCTAAGGTTATAATCTCTCTCTAACCTGTCAAAATTTGACCCAACCCAAAAACCCGTCCATTTTATCCAAACCCGAAACCCGACTAAAACCCAAATTATTTAAATATAATAAACCCGAAACTCGAATGGGTTAAACCCAAATGACCCGAACCCGAAATGACCTGAAAATTTTACAACCCGAAACTGACCCAAACCCGAAATGACCCGAAATAATAATACTTAAAAATTATCCAAACTCAGATAACATGAAATAATACTGACCTTAAATTGTCCCAAACCTATAACACCCCAACTACTAACAACATACTTAACCACACATTGCAGCGGAAATCACAACTCACAACATAACTTAATTCCTTGGTGTTACACGCCGTTAGCCACCCACGTGGCTAACAAGGCTAACATACATACATTGTATCGGTCTGATGGACTAAACTCCCGAGCAACTACACATTAATCCCATTCCATGTCCAACATTCATTATACACTTACGTTACAACTGTACCGAGTATCTACCAACTAACGCTGATACAATTTCGGTCTTACTACACCTACAGCACATCCACAATTTTCATGACTACCCACATACAATCAACTACCCCGTCCTACTCTCGAACGGCCTCCAGTTCCTTGTACCTGAAACAGGAAAGAGAAGAAAGGGTGGCCCCTAAGGGGCTCAGCACCTTTGCTGGTATGGTAATCCCGCAGCCCGCATGCTACCGGGCCACGCACAACTAATTGTCGTCTTAGCATGCAATTGATTTTATTTAAAACATGCACACATAACACACATACGTCATGCCTAAACGCACACATCCGTTAAAAGGACACAAACACAAGGTTAACACACACAACATCACAACACGTTTCACTTAATAACATACACCAACTTAATTCCATCCCTCTTAGGGAACATAAACTTTACTTAGGGAGTGCCGGGGTGATATAAGCCCGAGCACAACATACATACATTTTCTTTACTTGGGTGTGGCGGCCTCATATAGGACCGATCACACCTTACACAATTTCCCCCTAGCTCCGATAATGATGAGGTAGGTAAGCCTTGGTTAAGCTTGTGGGTGGTTGTAATTCAAGGAGGAAAAACAACCGTAACATATTAAAGAGGGAGTCGAAGCAACTTAGGCAACAACACCCTACCAACATTACACATAATTTCCCTCCTAGCCCGATGTGGAGGTCGGGTAGGTAAGCTTTGGCTAAGCTAGTGGGAGGTCGAACATCCAAGAAGGATAAACAACCCTAACATAACAGAGTGGGAGTTAATTCACATATATACATCAACTCCCAAACAACACGCGCGACCGGAACGACCGGATTCCTCACCATACATAACATATACTTATTAGTTAGAGGTTCCTTTATGGAACTTATCACATACATACATCACATTGTGTTGCTAACTCGGTTAGACACATAAGGGAAAATCACATTCCATTTCAACAACACGGATAACAGTATTCCAATAACAACAACATACTGAACAGGTCACATACATCACACAAAGTCACACATACACTAGCGCATGGATAGCCGTAGTTAGAACGTTCCCGTGGGTTGGGACGTTTATTCCGAATACCGATCTCTTATGTGAACCTAAGGTCGGTTAACTATTATTTAACACATAATTAAGGTTAAGCGGTATCGGAATAAATTACGCCACAATAATGAATTACTATAAACTCATTTCATGCTTTATCTTGCAAGGTGGCAAACACACAGAAAAACACATTGGCATACAAGCCGGTGTAATCCGGTAGGAAACAGGTTGCAAGAAAACCATACCTGTCACCGAAGGTGCATTCTAATGTGCCATCACATGTTCCTTGAAACTCTTTGAATAACTGATAACATTATAACTATCTTTATCAACATCGGGGTATAATATAATTATTTAACGTCTAACGCGCCCATGATTAACCCCGTTCGATAGTTTTATAACTTTACATTTTTATTACAACTTTTCACCACTCAATTACCATTATAACTCACTTTATTTATCCTTAGCAACCTTATAACTTCATCACATATTAATCCCCATCGTTGGATATCATTTCCTACCCTTAAACAAAATTTTTGCTCAAAATTACACTATGTCCGAACTTGCGTCCGGGCTTTGAAGTTCGGACGAAAGTCGAGACTCAAATGGGTGAAAACTGACGAATGTCCGAACTTGTGTCCGAGCTTCGAAGTTCGGACACAAGTCGAGGCAAAAACCAAAGAAAAATTCTACCTGTCCGAACTTGTGTCCGAGCTTCCAAGTTCGGACACAAGTCGAGGCCAAAACTGAAGAAAACTTACAGGCGTCCGAACTTGTGTCCGGACATCGAAGGTCGGACACAAGTCGAGACTAAATAGCCTGGGAAAATTTTTCGAGTGTCCGAACTTCCAAGTTCGGACGGAAGTTCGGACACAACTGAAACTCCGAAAATTTTATAAAACGACGGGGCATGTCCGAACTTCCAAGTCCGGACGGAAGTTCGGACGTACCCAAAAACACAGCTAACAGAGGCAAATCTTCACCTATAATTGCACTTTCTAAAATCCATACTCCCTCCTTGTTTCACAAGCTACAAATACCCATTCTTATCCTTGAAATCCCAAGTTATCAAGCACCATTATGCATCTTCCATTACAAGGCCAACACTCCTCTCTACTTAACATTAAACATCCCAATTTAACACCTAAATTTTCTCACCCATACCACCATCACCAAACACTCGTTTCCCATTGAAATTTTGACATAACTTCCCCATAAACCTTACACATTCACCCTCATCAATTATCATCAAAACACAACCTCTTCATTCCTAATCTAGCCACACCCTTTTCAAGGGTCCTAAACAGCACATAACAATTCCTTAAATTCCATCAACAACAACTTTATAACCATAATACCAATCACAAACTCAAGACAATTGGCTCTTAAGGCCCTCAATTCAACATTAATTCACAAACCACTTCTAACATCAATTAAACACATTACAACACAGAGTTTAATTCCACAATTTGGGTTCATTAATTTGTTTACCCTTCCCAACACTTAAACAATTTTAAACAAGGTTTAAGGTGAGTTTCTTACCTTAATTTCGCAAGTATCCTTTTCTCCTCTTGCTCCTCATTTTCTCCAAAATTGGTTGAGAGGGTATGGAGTTTCCAACCTCCATCCCAACATCCAAGAACACAAAGACATACACAATTAATTATCTAGACCCTTGGAATATCTCAATTCAATAAAAGGGCTAGACACAAGTTAGGGTTTACCTTTTGGAAGTTTTTAAGAGGGATTCTCACCCTTGAATCAAGAGGGGAACTACTCCACCATTGAAGGGTCAATTTGGAGCTCAAGAACAAGGAGAAAACAAGGTATCAAAGATGGTGAAAAATCGATTACCCAAGAGTTGAAGGAAAAATGACTTTCTCTTGGAAATTTTTACCTTAGAAGGAAGAGGAGACTCCAAGCTTCACATTGGTGCCATTTTCTCTTCGAATGGGGAAAACCCATGGAGGTCAACTTCATCCTTTAGAAATTTCGAAAAGAGAGGATGATAGAGGAAGATGAGAGGAAGAAGAATATGTGATTTGTTTTTGATTTGGAGCTCAAATGGAGCTTGGGGATGAAGAAGAAGTGGAGAAAGCCATTGTTGGCTTGTGGGGAGTTCCATCGGCAGAGGAGAGGAAGGAGGAGCCGGCTGGGAGAGAAAAGAGAGGAAAGAGAGGAAGAGAGAGAGGAAAAAGAAAATAAAGGAGAGAGAGATGGGTGGGGGTATATGTATCCCTTTTGTTATTTTAGCTCTTTTGACTTAATTAACTAGTTAACTAGTCATGTGTGAGTGAGCTGTTTACATAAATAAAACCGGCCCTCTAATATAAACACGCTGGAGCGTTTTTCGTCTTTTAACAGAAAACGCTCGTTTATTTACCCGGTTCAGTACTATTCACTAACCGGGACCGTTTTCCGGAATTTTATCATTCCTTTAATTTTAATGGCTATTAAACTCCCATTAATGTTTAATTATTGTTACAAAATCAACTATTATTTTTACGGGGTCATTTAACTGTTTAAAGTCACGTTTTCGGGTTTTCTCGAAAAACGCGCCTTAGACTCCGTTAGCGTTTTAACGCACTGTTTGGATTCGTTTCCTTCCGGAATTTCTCCCACATATTCTTAGTGTGTAATTAAGGCATAAGAATATATTTATAACCCTAATGAAGGTTATGTACCTCCTAAAATAATTAAATACGCGTTTTCACGTTTAGTGACTTTTACGCATTTTCTTTTCCTTTTTGGTTTTCATTTCTTCACCAAACATCTTAGGGACTTAATTAGCCTTAGAAAATTATAATTACACAATTAATTAATACATTAAGGTTTGGGGTATTTCAATCTACCCCCCTTAAAAGAACTTCGTCCTCGAAGTTCACACTTCCCACGCATCATTGGTTAGAATACGGGGATTACTTATAACATAAACTTCCATAACAAACATGTTTTACATCAACCTCGGACTTGATGGTCCGGGTAACACATCCACATCCATATATATATAACATACTTACATAGTAATCTCGGACTTGCTGATCCGGCTACCTTAACAACATTTACACATACATAACAACCCTTTGACTCTTGGTCTGGGTAACATAACAACATTTTGACTCGTGGTCTTGATAACACAACATCCTTTAGACCCATAGGTCTTGATAACATAACACCTTTAGACACATGGTCTAGGTAACATAACACTTCCGGAATTCAATCACATTAGGACTCAAGGTCCAAAATGATAATTATTACACATACCACACAACATGTCATAGCATGTATATCAACCAGAAATTCCTTTTCCATCTCTTCATGAGTTCGAGACCCATGTTGAGAACATATACACTGTGATCCCGCAGAACCGGTCGCGATGGACACTCTGGTCCTCATTCCTTTGGGAGATCAAAACAATTGCATACATCTTTAAAATATACTTCTCATGTCACCGGTCCAAAGACAAAGGCTCGTACGTCCTCAGCTCGTGAGCAAGTAATACGAAAATACCCTCTATGAGGTTAAGTATAATGAAATCCTTTATTGGAAGGATACAAGTTGAAAATCCTCTACGAGGTCACATAAAGGTAGTCCTTCCTTTGAAAATACCACTTAAGAATCTTAAAGTATTTATTGAAGTTTTTGAAAATACCAATTGAAAATTTGAAACCACCAATTTAAAATTCTTTTGAAAACGCAACACAACTCCAAGTTCAATTATTGTTAACTGCATCTTATTCTTGCTGTGGTTATTTGTGACCACTTATAGGGAGTTTCAAGAATCATCCAACCCTGATGTGATCAGCATCAGTGTTGAACTATCTCTCCACCCCAATTTGTGTTCGGCTTCCCTTGATCTCATGATAATCAAGTTTCACCTCCCACTTCGATTTCAAACAACAGCTAATTCAAACATGTACCATTTTCTATCTTTACTCCTTCTAGTTGTAATCATTACATCTCCAAGGGATAGAACTCTGTCTATCAATCATCTTCCAGATTTATTTTAAATCAAGTTACCTAGGGAATTTAATTCTCACTAGGTTCTATGTTGGTGTCACACCTCTTCATAAATCACAATACTGTATATATATGCTTTTATAAAGATACAATACACGGTTTTACATTTAGTATTGTATGAGCATACATAGTCGGGGTTTAGTTCCCCGGGAGTTTCTTACCCCCTTATGCTTATACTTTCACACACATCCGTTAACACAACAATCACACTTATCACAATGGTATTCGCATCTTCTGTGCGCAATTACCACAATTAACCATGAATGAATGCGTATGTTTATGTAACACGCGCACCAATCATCAAAACAAATCATTTTGTGCTATGCACATCATAGTTCACGTACACTTGTACGGTAAAAGACACTAAGTGGTTCTGCGCTCTACCCCCCTTAAAAGGGATTACGCCCACGTAATCAATCAGTTAATCACTGGTTTAGAACATTCTACCGTCGTGAAGTGTTTTATCTCCACGCGGTCTATTACAGAATGTGTTCTGGTTTGAGGATCTTAGCCATATTGGCGGTTTAGTCCTTAACCAAGAACTGGTTTTGATTCTGGCCTGTGAGGCTATAGGCGTTAATAATTAGCCATCCACTCATGTTCACCACACACACATTTAACACCTGAATTGCTGGCTCACTACTTTCTGCTGTGCAACTCTTGATAACTTTAGAGCTTAGTTTGCCCATACATTATCCTTACTGTATTGTACATTCCCGATTATCACCTTTATCTTGGTAATAACGGTTTCTCAACCGACGCGTGGTATTTCTTACCGTGAGCGAATTCGGTGAGTTACAAAACTTACTATCCACTTCCATGATAATTTACTGTATTCCACAATGACTTACTTGATTTCTTCCGACTTACTGTCGGTTACGTTTGAGCTACTACCAGTTGTGTAGTACTCTGTCGGTTATTCCCAACACTTGAGGTATATTCCATACCGATATTTAATAATTGTGTTACTGTAGTCACTTATGCCAACTAAGTACCTTTTGATTGGTACGACCGTGCTTGTCTTATGCATCGGTTTTATCACACCGTAAGCCTTGTTCTTCTATCACATTTAACATTTCCCAAACTTCCTAGCTATCCCACTGGATCATTACTGCACAAGAGCAATACCAAAACACTCAGTCATACAGATGCAGAGGCGTAAACTCTTGACAGTAAATCTCTTTGCGATTGCAATAGGAATTCACACTGAGTTCCTTATCACATAATACCGACCATTGGCTTATTGCCCATCTGTTTGCTATCACTTACTTGTATGTCCATTGATTTTACTCATAATCGGTCTTATTCGCCACATTACTATTTAACAATACTTATACAACGGTCGCTTACTGCGCACCGTGCTCCTCATTGTATAACATTAACTTGCACTGCATCTGCTATTACATTAGCTTCCCCCTTTACTGTGCTTGCCACTGTTTGGCTGATTTCTGAATACTCTATTCTTCGAGTCTTTATGCTCCTTGAGCGTTGTTCACTTCACATTTAGTATCCCACACCTCTGGTGGTTGCTATTAGACTTATTACTCATCTGGTCTCCACAACTGGTACAAACACTTCTTTTCGATTTATTCCTACTCACATCATTCTTGGGTAATAACAACATGATCAACTCTTAACATATTCCCTGAACTCTGCTCACATAACTACCGCTGTTGCGGTCTCACACATCGAGAGGTATCCCCACTCTTAAAGCAGTGGTTTGTTATCCACTTTATTTACTTATATAACATAAACTTTGTAATCAATAGCATTTACTTAACACATGCCATTTATGGCTTATAAGCCCTATTGCTTCGAGCTCTACTCATTGTAGGCTGTTCACACACATTTACTTCTCCGTACAACATTACATGGTCTAGAGGTAGTATTGGGCTCCATGGCCAGGTCGTTGTTCCTTCAAGGATGTCAGACTTCTTCCTGACGACTTATGCTTAAACCGGGTGTTAGTTTCAACCCTTGCGTTTCTGTCACGTTATCCCGTTCAACCACTGATGACCCAAACACCCTTTTAAGGATAGTTCCTGGGTGTTACTAGGTTATGCCATTACATCTGGCTTGTACTTATGAGTACGTTTGATTAACTACATCGCCTTGCGTTCTTGGCCGGTTAATTATCCTCTTTAGTGAGATTGATATCCCTTGTGATCATCTCGGGAGTTTCATCCCGATCATTGCACATTAACGTATCCATAGTAGGCATCTGCCTTACCATATGTAGGCTAGGTACTTACTCCAGCTATTGTGTTCATCCGTCCAGATCCTTGAGACATATGCTATGTCTTTACTTACTAACTTGTGCACTTCGCACTTGTTCACCTTTAACCATTCCCTTAAAATAAACTTACTAATTCCTTTAGTCTTCCTTAACTTGACTGGGTTCCTTTACTTCAACCATTTGATGTAATTCATTACTCTTGTCTGACTTTTACTTTGGACCGTAGTATGGAGTCGACTACTTCCCGTGTTCCAGACTCCACTCGTGTACGTACATGGGGTATCCTACTGATACATTGCTACTTACCCGACTACCCCATAAGAAAGGTTTGTCAGGCCCACAAGCTCCTATCGGAGTGCGGTCGTCCCACATTACTGTTGGTACACTCGTAGTGTCCGTCACCCGCCTAGGTGAAGTATTCTGTTGTCAACTCCTCTTATATTATCCTGTGATAATATGCATTCCATGCTTCCCGAACTTAATCAAGGGAAATGTATCCACTGTTGTATTATTATGAACTCAATCCATTCCTCGGGTTGTTACCCTTGGGTTTACCGGTTTCCATCCGGTTATTTTAAAAGTGACTGGGTAAAACTTACCTACTATGTGGCACGGAGGCCTGTGTAGGTCTTCTGGTTTGGTTTAAAGAAAGTTAGAGATAAAATAGGTTTGAAAGAAAATTTGGTTTTGAAAACGGTTTTGAAAATGAATTTAAGTTGAAAGAAAAATTTTGTTGGTTTCACAACGTTTTTGCCTTATCCAATTCTAGCTTCTTGCTGCCTGGTGTATTTCCAAGTACAGAGGTCAGGCTATTAAGCCCTTCCACAGTTATGATAATCCCACTTAACTTCATGGTACTTTACTAAGTACTGGTAGTTGTTTAAAATTTTCCATACAGCCTTGTGTGGAGGGTGATTTTTCGGTATGAGGGGGTCTATCTAAATATGGTCTAACTAAGAAGTCTAGATCCTAGAAAACGCCATTCTGTGGAGGGTGAAAACCCGTTAATCTGGCAGCCCTCAAATACCTACTAAATCGTCCGTTTTTCCCAAAAAGCATGAGGGGAATGCTAGTGAGCACTACACCCGCTCTCAATGGGCTCCACACGGACTTATGCCCTAATGGCGGAGATTGACTAGAGTCGCCACCTAGTTTGACCTACGATACTAGGAAGGAAAGGAAGGAGGGTTCTAAGAACCGTTAATTGACTCTGATGATTTGTTGCCTATGGATAGGACTTATCTGATCATACCAGAGAATCTGTGTGGGTTCGCACTGGGTTACACCCCTTAGAGGTGGCAACGACCACGACTTCGGATTGGTGCCCGAGGAAACCTCGGTCTCCAATTGTCGGGATTACCTTCTTTCAAAACCTTATTAAAGATATTCATTTAAAAGCCAAGGATAGGATTAGGATGAGAAGGGAGAGAGAGAGTGAGTGAGGCGAGCTTTTCTGCCAAGCCAGCACCTAGAAGAGGGAATTGAGGAATTCGGATGAGTATGAAATGAAGATTTGGGAAATGTCTGAGCTTGAGTGAATAGACAAGAATTAGAGTCTGATGGTTTGAAGTTTATGGGAGCCGAAGAAGGTTTGAGCATTTTGAGAAGTACGAGAGCCACCTTAGAGGGGGAAAGGGGTTTTTTGTTTGGAATGGGGTCGCACCCTGTGTGGGTTGCCTACGTACTCAACTCCCTGTTGAGATCAGACCTTACGTAGTTCACGGTTTGGGTTTTGGAAGTTTTGAAGGGTTTGAAGTTTTGGGTGTGAGAGATTAGTCTGTGAGACGCTCGGTCTATGAGACGATTGGGATGTTCATGTAGTGGGAGTAATGAGATGTCAAGGCCTGTGAGACGCTCGGGTCTGTGAGACGTTTGAATCTTAAAATGGTGGAAGAGGTTGAAGTGTTTGAGTCTGTGAGGCGCTGAGGCCTGTGAGACGTTTGTGGAGAAATTATGATGTTTTGAGTCTGTGAGGCACTCGGGCCTATGAGACTATAGAAGTTTGGAAGAAGTTGGGATTCAGGAGATGTTTCAAGTTTGGAATGATTTGAGTTTGGATAATGATTTGAGTGTGTGAGACAATTGAAGTTTGAGTAGAGATCCCGGGTTTTTCGGGTTCGAGAATCTACAAGGGTTGAGGTTTTGGGATATTTCAAATTTGGAGTGAGATGATGATGGGCTGAATTGTTTAGATGAATGATTGTCAAAATTGTCTCTCTTAAAGTTTTTACAAATCGAAAAAATCATTTTTTGTTGTAAAAGGGCGGATAACCCCGAGGGATTACCCTATGTACCCCCTCGAACACGACACTTAATTAATGGTAAGTGCCGAGGCTCGAAAGATGGGGCAATGAATTTATGTCGAAATATAGGATTTAGAGAGAAGTATCATGAATGGGATACTCTCGGTCAAACCCTAATAACGTCTCTAACTCCCGGGTTTTAAAACGTTAAAAACCGAAAACATTGAAATCGAGTGGAAGGGAGTTAGACGATTCTGAAATCCCTGCTGCAACTAGGAAGGCAGTTACATCCCTAGCACCCCGCCTTGTAAAAACCTAGGCTGCAATTAGGGGAGGTTTGTCACCCTAATGCCCTGCCTAAAGAGATCCAAACTGCGACAAGGGAAGGTTATAACCCCAGTGCCCCGCCTCGGATTTTTATTTTGGGAAGGAAGACAAGTGATGTTCTAACCATGGAGGAAATGTATTGAAGGGGTTAGACATTTCTTGCTCCCTGAAAACGATTTTGTTTTGAGTCTAAAAACGGAGTTGGAAAACTTTTGAAGTTGTTCGGAATTCTCGATAAGGAAACACTGATTTTGAGAAATGCTTTAGGAGAAAACTTTCTGTATATGTGAGAAGAACTTTCTACGTTTTGAGAAGAGTTTTCTGTGATGTGAGAAGAGTTTTTCCTTTAAAATTCCCCAAAATGGTTTCTTTTTGAATAAAATGATGGTTCGAAATTCTTTTTTGGTTTTTGGATTTTGAAAGGAATTTACAAGTTGAGAGTGGATTGAAAGGAATCGGGTTTGGAAAAGGTGCTGGAATTGACTTGATTTGGTTTGATTCGTATTGGAAGATGAGTCGGGTCAACGTTCGGGTTTGGTCAATGATTGGGTCAAGGTCTTCTGGTCAAGGTCAAGGTTTTCTGGTGAAGGTCAACATTCGGGTCAAGGCTAGACCGGGTAAAAGTGAGGTTGGTCAAGGTTCAATCAGGTCAAAGTTTGGGTCGAAGGTCAATTTTCAGGTCAAAGGTCAACCTTTGGGTCAAGGTTTGATTCTTGTGGACTTAACTTGATTTTGTGGACTTAACCTGATTGATTTTGTGGACTTGGGCTTGGGCCGGATTTGGATTTTGGGCTTGGATAATGGGCTGGGTTTATGAACTTGGGTCGGGTTTATGAACTTGGGGCCGGGTTTGGATAATGGGCCGGGTTTATGAACTTGGGCCGGGTTTATGAACTTGGGCCGGGTTTATGAACTTGGGCCGAGTTTGAGATGGGTTGGGTTTGGTGGAATTGGGCCCAGATTGGTTAATAGGCCGGATTGGGTTAATGGGCCGGATTGGGTTAATGGGCTAGGTGTGGGTATTTAGGCCGAGACTGGGTTTGGGCTATGGACTTTGGGCCGAGAGTGGTTATTTGGGCCGGATTGGGTTAATGGGTCGGGTGTGGGTATTTGGGTCGAGACTGGGTTTGGACCAGGGGCTTTGGGCCAAGCGTGGGTAATTGGGCTGAGAGTGGTTATTTGGGCCATGGGCTTTGGGCCAAGTGTGGGTATTTAGGCCGAGACTGGGTTTGGGCCGAGACTGGGTTTGGGCCATGGACTTTGGGTTGGGCTGTATACGGGTATTGGGTCAAATTTGTGTTTAGGCCGGCTTTGGGCTGGGTTTGGATGGGGAAAATTTTGGGATGGAGAATGAAATTTACAAGAAGAAATCAGATTGGAGATGAGTTTATTACTAAAAAAAGGATTTGTATTTACAAGATGATTATGAGAGACAATTTTTGAATTTGAGGATGGAGGGCAAGAAGATGTGTTGGTAACTAAGTTTTGAATCAAAGGGTTTGAAGATTTGAAACGAGAATGAGGTTGTTAATTATATATATTAGGCGCATTTTAGGGTTTAGGGTGTCACCACCACGAGATAGGCCAATGGTCTATCAAGCCAGGGGAACACCCTCTATCCTAAAAGAATCATTATTTGCTTATAAATAAATGTGTGTTTTAGGGTTTAGGATGTCACCACCATGAGATAGGCCAATGGTCTATCAGGCCAGGGGGACTCCACTATCCTAATGGCTTGGGCCTAAGGACATAAATAGGGCTTAAATAAATGGTTAGAAACAAATAGAACTAAAACAATTATCAGGAAACAATTATCAGGAAACGAATATACACGTTACATACAAAATGAAGGAATAAACTAAATAATCCGGCAGACAAATTTTGACAGAACACATTCATCAAGCTATAGGAATCACTCAGTGTTTTCTTTCTGATTAGCAAAATTGTAAATAACAAATGAACTTCAAAGCAAACTACTCTCAAAAGTCGGACTGAATTGAACCCCAATTTTGCATAACAACGAATTACCACTTCTTTGCTGCTAAACCCTCTTCTGGTCTTTCCTTTATCACCATGCTAACTGACAAATTCCATTACTCAGGTAGGAGGCCGACTTAGTTCACTAAAACTCAAAATTACCGGTTAAATATCCATGAGCCCAAAGGTCAAGACGCTTAACTTAGTCATCCTATTCCGATTTATATCAACTTCTGACCTTTACAAAAACGGGCTGCCTAAATAGGGTTCACCAGTTCTGAAGCATTTACATTATACTGTGATGAGAGCCATTAGCAGCATTAATTATCAGATCGAGTCTGCTACAGACGGTCCCTAAGTCATATGCCAACAACACCACTTTCTTCAGATACACAACATCTATCATACAAAGAACAAGAGAGCAGACTAATTAAACAATTACCGAATCAGAGAAGAGAACATGTTGAATCACATACAACCAAAGATAGATCGAAGCATTCAAGTACAGTTATGGGAAGGCCTTAAACACATTAGGGTTCAGATCAAATACCATGACGAAGGTTGCAGACATGATCTGTAAAGAGAAATAAGAACACCACAGTAAACAGCTAGAAACTCATCAGATAACCAAAAGTGAGCAATGTTGACAGTTTAGGAAGAATGGGAAGATGCGGTTAGTATTGACAGAGCATGAACGGTATTAACAAGGAAACCCAGGTATAGACAGTGTAAATCGGCCTCTGCGTCTTATAATGTAGATGCTTCTGCAAACAACTCAAATGCAGAAAGTTATTAAGAGAACAATAGTGTTTGTTACTCAATAATCAGAGCCTCAGATTAAATACTGGTGCATATGTACCATTGAATATCAGTCCCACAATGAACAAAGATGAGGTACTACTTCAGATGGGATTAGCAACATAAACAGATTAACACATATGCCTAGAAAATATGGACCGTAGGATGAACAACTTACCAAAGGGAATGAGAGAGGCAACAGAGTAAGCTTCGGTTTAACAGGTAACAAATAGCTAAAGATCACCAGTCACACAAATAACACAGGGGACCTTGAACCGAGCTTAAATCCAGCTCGGGCTCAACCAGTATCAACACGGAATGGGGCGAAGGAACAGATATTGCATAAAATTGAAGTCCGTGACTGATTTTCACCAAGGAGATAGGATATCCAATGTTTCAGGAAGGATTTAAGCAGAAACGAAAATGTAATACAACCTCCCGCACTTTCGAATCCATGGGCTCATTTTTTTGAGGTCCGGTATTCGTTGAGCGCATTCGCAAATCAAAATGATGAAACATCAGAAGAGTGTTCGACCAATCCATACGTTTGTGGAGACCAAAACCTATAATAGGCTTGGCTTCCGCTTGCAGTCAAAATCGAAGCCATAACAGAAATCACAAAAACTTGACGTTTGAAGAAGAAAGAGGTTCGAATCGTGGGAGTTGGCATCAACGTCGGAAATTATTTTCCGGAAAAAAAAACCATACTCCTCATCTTCGTTAGAACCATTCCCGATTCGGTTCGTTAAGCAATATGAAATCGAAACCAAAGAAAATCGAGAAGGGGAAGTCAGAGAAATCGTACAGAACACAAAATTGTGCAAGGGAAGAAGTAAGTGGGCACGAAACCGATTTTTGTGACAGGAAGTTACTTACTCTGTTGATAACGGAGCCAAGTGAAATCGGAATAAGGAATAACCAGACAACGTTTCGATGGATTATGGGATGAAGCTTCGAAGAGAAGGCGGTAGCTCTTGGAGGAAGAAGAAGTGTGGGGGTTCTGGGTTTAATCTCGCGATTTCAAAAAAAAAAAGAACTGAGGGACAACAGAGAATGTTCAAATCCAGAGAAAAGCGTGGGTTTCTGTAGTCGGCCCCTTGAATCGTCTTGTCTTCTTGTTTTTATAATGTAAGAATAGTGGGCAGACTAGGGTTTATTTAGACGCTTTTTATTTGGACTAACTGAACAAAATGGGCTTTATTTGAGACTTTGGTAAACAAAAAACGGGTCCAAGTCAAAGCTGGGCACGTTTGGGTCCAGAAATCGCACACTGCAAGCTAAAATGCTCCTAACGAGGTTCGAACTTTGAATCTCCGCCCTCCCCCTTGTGTACTCTACCGATTGAGCTATAATAGAATTCCGTAAGTAGTAGCAAAAAACAAAACAAGAGTATGTTGCGAGCTGAAATAAAATAAAGAAAACACCTTCAAATCACACCAGGATCGAACCGGAGATCTATGGGTCGTGTGGTGAGTATCTTAACCAATTGTACCAAGTTGGAACTCAATTATACAAATGGAAGAAATAATAATAGAGCTTCAATTCAAACTGGATTAATACTCTAAAGAAGCATTTAAAACATGGATTTATAAAGAAATAAAATGTTTAAAAAAATATAATAGAATGCATAAAGCAAACTAAATACTATAATATGAGTACATAAAATAATAAAACGGTACTAATGTACAGAATACAAGTGAATGCCATAAAACTGAAAATTGAACCAGATATATACTAGTAGTTGTAAACGAAATAGAATAAACAAGTAATAAAATAAAATGAGATCAAAGGAATTTTAATCAAACAAGCAACAAAATGAAGTACACAAATAGAAATAATAATAGCACGTGCCGCATAAAATGATATAAATAACAATGAAAATGATGATGATACAAAGTAAACGCTAGAAGACTATAAAGAGTAGTTATAAATACGTAACAAACTAGAAATAAAAGATAATATAATACTTGAACAAATAAGCAAAAATAAGTGAATAAAACAAAAGGGACGGGTTTAAAACCGTACTGGCGTTGAAAATTCATTTTCGAAGAATTGTGTTTTTCTGAAATGCTTTGGAAATTGGTTTAAAAGCTTTGTTATGAAATGATGGTTTCATTTTGGCAAGCACGTTAGTACGTTCTGACAAGAAAGGCGACGACCCCTCTTATTGTATTTATTATTTCGGAATTTGCTTTATGGGGTGAGAATTTTTGGTGTCTACACCTTGTTATAGCAGCACTTGCCATGGCAAGTGCGCCATGCTAACTGGTTATCGGTTCAATACACACTGGTTGCGGTATTGTTTTCATCCGCACTAACATCAATGGCCTTGCTGGCCCTTGCTTGATCTTACAGCCTTAACAACAATCTTCTGGGTACATCTTACTGTCTTCACTTGTTAACCACTAACTAGGGTGTAAAACGAAAGGTTCGACCGCACTAGTAGCGCAATAGCTGTCTAGCGGGTGTAAAATGAGAAGTCGACCGCACTAGTAGCGCAATAGCTGCCTAGCGGGTGTAAAACGAAAGGCGACCGTACTAGTAGCGCAATAGCTGTCTAGCAGGTGTAAAACGAAAGGCGACCGTACTAGTAGCGCAATAGCTGTCTAGTAGGTGTAAAATGAAAAGTCGACCGCACTAGTAGCGCAATAGCTGCCTAGCGGGTGTAAAACGAAAGGCGACCGTACTAGTAGCGCAATAGGTGTCTAGCATGTGTAAAACGAAAGGCGACCGTACTAGTAGCGCAATAGCTGTCTAGCAGTGTAAAACGAAAAATTCGACCGCACTAGTAGCGCAATAGCTGTCTAGCGGGTGTAAAATGAAAAGTCGACCGCACTAGTAGCGCAATAGCTGCCTAGCGGGTGTAAACGAAAGGCGACCGTACTAGTAGCGCAATAGCTGTCTAGCAGGTGTAAAACGAAAGGCGACCGTACTAGTAGCGCAATAGCTGTCTAGCAGGTGTAAAATGAAAAGTCGACCGCACTAGTAGCACAATAGCTGTCTAGCAGGTGTAAAACGAAAAATTCGACCGCACTAGTAGCGCAATAGCTGTCTAGCGGGTGTAAAATGAAAAGTCGACCGCACTAGTAGCGCAATAGCTGCCTAGCGGGTGTAAAACGAAAGGCGACCGTACTAGTAGCGCAATAGCTGTCTAGCAGGTGTAAAACGAAAGGCGACCGTACTAGTAGCGCAATAGCTGTCTAGTAGGTGTAAAATGAAAAGTCGACCGCACTAGTAGCGCAATAGCTGCCTAGCGGGTGTAAAACGAAAGGCGACCGTACTAGTAGCGCAATAGCTGTCTAGCAGGTGTAAAACGAAATATTCGACCGCACTAGTAGCGCAATAGCTGTCTAGCGGGTGTAAAATGAAAGGCGACCGTACTAGTAGCGCAATAGCTGTCTAGCAGGTGTAAAACAAAATATTCGACCGCACTAGTAGCGCAATAGCTGTCTAGCGGGTGTAAATGAAAGGCGACCGTACTAGTAGCGCAAAAGCTGTCTAGCAGGTGTAAAACAAAATTCGACCGCACTAGTAGCGCAATAGCTGTCTAGCGGGTGTAAAATGAAAAGTCGACCGCACTAGTAGCGCAATAGCTGCCTAGCGGGTGTAAAACGAAAGGTTCGACCGCACTAGTAGCGCAATAGCTGTCTAGCGGGTGTAAAATGAAAGGCGACCGTACTAGTAGCGCAATAGCTGTCTAGCAGGTGTAAAACGAAAAATTCGACCGCACTAGTAGCGCAATAGCTGTCTAGGGGTGTAAAATGAAAGGCGACCGTACTAGTAGCGCAATAGCTGTCTAGCAGGTGAAAAACGAAAGGCGACCGTACTAGTAGCGCAATAGCTGTCTAGCAGGTGTAAAATGAAAAGTCGACCGCACTAGTAGCGCAATAGCTGTCTAGCAGGTGTAAAAAAAAAATTCGACCGCACTAGTAGCGCAATAGCTGTCTAGCAGGTGTAAAATGAAAAGTCGACCGCACTAGTAGCGCAATAGCTGCCTAGCGGGTGTAAAACGAAAGGCGACCGTACTAGTAGCGCAATAGCTGTCTAGCAGGTGTAAAACGAAAGGCGACCGTACTAGTAGTGCAATAGCTGTCTAGTAGGTGTAAAATGAAAAGTCGACCGCACTAGTAGCGCAATAGCTGCCTAGCGGGTGTAAAACGAAAGGCGACCGTACTAGTAGCGCAATAGCTGTCTAGCAGGTGTAAAATGAAATATTCGACCGCACTAGTAGCGCAATAGCTGTCTAGCGGGTGTAAAATGAAAGGCGACCGTACTAGTAGCGCAATAGCTGTCTAGCAGGTGTAAAATGAAAAATTCGACCGCACTAGTAGCGCAATAGCTGTCTAGCGGGTGTAAAATGAAAGTCGACCGCACTAGTAGCGCAATAGCTGTCTAGCAGGTGTAAAACGAAAATTCGACCGCACTAGTAGCGCAATAGCTGTCTAGCGGGTGTAAAATGAAAAGTCGACCGCACTAGTAGCGCAATAGCTGCCTAGGGTGTAAAACGAAAGGTCGACCGCACTAGTAGCGCAATAGCTGTCTAGCGGGTGTAAAATGAAAGGCGACCGTACTAGTAGCGCAATAGCTGTCTAGCAGGTGTAAAATGAAAAATTCGACCGCACTAGTAGCGCAATAGCTGTCTAGCGGGTGTAAAATGAAAGGCGACCGTACTAGTAGCGCAATAGCTGTCTAGCAGGTGTAAAACGAAAGGCGACCGTACTAGTAGCGCAATAGCTGTCTAGCAGGTGTAAAATGAAAATTCGACCGCACTAGTAGCGCAATAGCTGTCTAGCGGGTGTAAAATGAAAGGCGACCGTACTAGTAGCGCAATAGCTGTCTAGCAGGTGTAAAATGAAAAATTCGACCGCACTAGTAGCGCAATAGCTGTCTAGCGGGTGTGAAGATGCATTAGATAGTGAGCAAATTTTGTGGGTATATGCAGATGATATGTGATGTGAGGTGATTAACCGATGTATTAATTGAATCAAACTCCCTATTTGTGGATGTAGATTTTCGTGTGAGCTGATGGTTCCACAGGTGCTTCAAAACTTTGAGATGACTTTGGCATGTATTGGTGGCTCTAGCATGCATTGGTTGCTCCTGTTTGCACTGATTTCTCCGGTATGAAATGATGGCTCCGGTGTGTGTTGATGGCTCCGGTATGCAGTGGTCGCTCCGGGTTACGCCGATGGCTCTGGTATGCACTGATGGCTCTGGTGTGGCCAACGGTCCGGGGTGGTTGGTGGGTTTTGATATGGCAGTGAACTTGAGAATGGTCGATGGTCTTGATGCGGTTGTTGAAGTTCGAGGTGACTGATCGGTTGGCTCCATCTGATGGATTTGCTGTGGGTGGACTTGTTATCATTCTGAATAACCAAACATGGTTGGATGTCTTCGGTGTAGTTCTGATCATGGCTCCGGGATGGCTCCGTCATGATTCCGGGATGCTCTGTTTGATGATAGCGAGGAGTGAAAGGGGATTGTCGCCTTCGAGGTGGTCGCACCCTTGGCGGGCTGCCTACGTACTCAATTCTGTATTGAGATCAGACCATACGTAGTTCGAAACTTTGTAGGCAAGGCCCTGGTGACAAAATGGCTCCGTTTGAGGTGGCTCTCATATTGTTCTCATACTATTGGGATGGCCACTGTGTAGCTTTAGGGATGGTCTCAAAGTTTTGAGGATGGCTCTCGCATGGCTCCAGATTGGATTTAGAAGCGGTGTCGATAGGGATTGAGTATGGCAGTGGATGGCTCCGAGATGGTCTTCGTGTGGCTCCGGATAGCTCTTGAATGGTTCGATGTAGCTCGGTGATAGCCCGGGATGGCTCCGAAGAGGCAAGATATAGCTCGATGATGGCTCGGGATGGCTCTGGTTGACATCAAAGTTATGCTTCAACAACTGCAACTGAAGTCGACTTTCAGCGAGACTGGGTGGAGTTCTTACCAGTCGGATGTTGAAAATGAAGTGGTTATGATGCATGCAAATACTAAATGCAAGAAGAGATGCAAAATGCATGTGCAGTTTTTCGAGAGAAGGTACGGTCCTATCTCTATTAATATGAGGCTTACGAATATAAGACATCTTCGGTTCGATCACGAGTGATTGTTGAGCTCGAAGGCGTGAATCACTTTCCTCTCATGGAGGGATGTGGGTCAATCTCTCGTGAGTATGGTCGTGTGTGATAATGATGTGATGATACTCTCGATGCTCGGAGCAGTATTTTCCTTAGAATTCCTTTTTGAGGTTCTGGACTTTCCAATCCTCACAAATTCCTCAATTGCAATGGGGTTAGCTGTTTATGATTTGGTGCTTCGATCAAAGAGTCACTCGCACTCGAAAGACCTTGTGGGGTAAGGTCAACACTCTTCCACTCATGTCTCTTTGGGTATGACGGTGAAACATGTTGATAACAAGTATGAAGCTTATGATTCATGTTTTCAGATCCGATACTTTTCAGTTAACGCTCCATCAACTAACGAGTCAGAGTCTTTATTGGGGTTCTAACGGGGCCTTGAGGTGGGTGATGTGTGTCACTGGACTGGAGGATTTTATTTAGGAGTTGTGGAGCTTTTTGTGCAATAGAAATATGTTTTACCTCTCGCATGGGTGGAATGATTAGACGGGCTTTTGATAACCCCTTGTCGGTTTTTTCTTCGGGACATCATTGGTCCTTTTGGTTTGGATTTCTCCTTCTTGCCTCTTCTGTGCGTGCGATTTGAACTTTCTTCTCATTTTGTTGTGTTTTTTGAAATTGCATTTGGCTCTCAACTTCCTCAAAGTTTTTTTGCTTTGCATTTTGGCTTTCCAGCTTCAAAGTTGCATTACTTATCGATCTACTTGAAACATTTCAGCTTTTCTGCTTTTCTTTTTAGGTGTTGGCCTTGGAGTTGCATTGACTCACTGATTTCTTTGAACATTTCATTGTTTTTGTGGAAGATGGTGGGGAGGGACCATGGCTCCGGCTCCTTTGAGATCCTCTATTGCAAGGGCAGGTAAGTATATGTACGTGGGTTGGCATGTTGTGGAGTTTTTGAAGAAAGAGTTTTTCATGAAAGGCTCAGCGGGGCTCACTAAGGGGTTATGTAAAGGGCAGTCAAAGCTTTTTGGTTTTGTGGGGATTTTTATTCCTAAGTGCCTCGTCATCCTCATTAGTCGATAATTGTTTTCTTACTATTCTCGGATCTTTGCATGAATCACAGTTCGTATCCTGTTTATCGACATTGATCTCGCTATGAATTGTGCCTCTCCATGTGTTGAAGGAAAACACAAGTCGCTCGTGGTTTTACCTCTGTGGACTCGCTCTATCTTTCCTCCTCATCTCATAGGATTGTCCAATATCCTCATTCGGAATTCAAGGGAAAATAACCTCTTTGCACCTACTCACTTGGTCTATGGTGCTGAGTTTAATTAGACCCTTGTGTTCACTGACGGGTTGAGAGTTTAATGGTTCACACACACTATTCAATCAATCTCTCAGGATTTTCACCAAAATGTCGTTTCGATACGAATATATGCAAATGCAACTATCTATATGCAATGTATTGTGGTAATATGGAATTACTATGTATAGGATGCATGAAATGATGAAAAATGAGTGGAGATGGTTGACTGATTTTTTTTGTTTTGATGCAATGCATAAGTGGTAAGGATACACCTAGTCTCGCTTGAGTCGGTTCCAGTTGATGGTCCATGAAATTCATCCCGTCAATGTCGGCCCTGGATATGGTCTAACTGTTGGGGTTGTTGTCTGAGAAGTAACTCCCGAGTGAGGTCGGGTTGGTGATTGGCTCCTGGATTTTTTTTTGAATTTTTAGGGAGTGACAACTCCCGCATGGTGGCCCAACGATATGACGGAGACTGTATTTTTTGGGATTTTTTGGATGTATGATTTTTTGGATTTTGGGGAGTGACAACTCCCGCATGGTAGCCCCACGATATGATACTTTGAGATAGGGAAAAGTTTGAGCTCGGTTTTCTTTTCTATCCCTCTGAGATCGGGCTCTGGCGGTCGAGATATTGGGATGAAAGTGTGCGCGGTGTGGTGACAATGAAACACATGGTTATGCAATTTTTGAGATGGACACGACTCGTGAATGATTGATGGAATTGAAATGGTTGGAAGTGCAAGTGACTTTAAAACGCGTGGGTGCGTGGTGCTCGTGAGTGCGGACGAGATTCATGTATGGCTGATGATTTTGGACTGATGGTAAGTGCATGTGACCTTTTGTCATGAATGCGATGCATGTGTTTTGCTTTGTGCTCGGTTGCATTTGTTGGTGTTGTTTTGTAGGGGATACCTCCTGTAGACCGTGAATTTTCACCCCACAAAGCAAAGTTGATGAATGATATATAAATGTGAGGGGTCATCCCTTATTCGTTCTTTTTATTATACGTGCATGCCAAAGAAACCAAGTTTTTGAAAACAATTTCGAAAACGCGTGTTTTCAAAGTGGTGGATGTTATCAATATAAACTTTGAAGCTCGGTCATTCGCAAATAAAATAGGGAGTAGGGAACCCTATACACATTGGTCTAAATAAATTCAAAGGGTATGTATAAACCTATACACCTAATCTATTCAGAAATGGACGAGAGTGAAAAGAAACATAGAGGAAAATCCTATACATCATCAATCCTAAAAAGTCATTAAAAGGGGAAATTTGAGTTAAACTTCTTCTGAACTCTAACTCCTCCGGTCCGTCTTCATGCTTCTGGTGGATTGCTCACTCGTCTTCAGGCTCCCGGTTGGCAGCTTGCTCGTCTTTGGGCGCTTGTGGTGAAGCAGTACCATGACTCAACAAAACGAGTCTGGGGTTCCTCTAATTTTCAATAGTTCGAACTCAAATAGGTGTTGCTAATCTTCATGTCACTCGGCTAGCTTCACAGGTTGGTGCGCCTCTGATTTCCGGCTCGATCCGCGTAGTTGATCTTCATGTGGCCTCGTTTGCTCCGTCATGGGAAATGAGGGATATTTTTGAGAAAGGAAAGGTGAATGATTGAGCACAAAATCATTGTGAAAATCCACCGCTTTTGTGAAAACACGAAATGACTAGTACACTCCACGGTAATGGCCGCTGCTCTTGAAGGTGGGTAGAACTTCAAAAGTAACGGGTCAAAACATGGGGACTGAGTCATTTATTTTGAAATACGTTTGTGAAAATCAACTTTAAAAACTGTTTTCGAAACCATTTTGAAATAATGATGGTAAAGAATGTTGTTTGAAATTCGTTTGTAGAAAATAGGTTTTCGAAATCTATTTTGAATTGTTTTGGAAATAACATTTTGGTAAAATAAAGATTTTAAAGATGAAGTGTCAGATTTTAAAACTCTGAATGTTTATGAGTGAAATTTAGGTGAGGTTCTAAATTAAATGAGCTCGTAAGAAAGCTTTTAAGGGACACACACAAAAGAGAATTCCGAACATTTTTAAAAACATATTGGTTTGGAAAAGTGGTTTGCACACATGTATAACATAAAGTAAATCGTGGCTATATTTGATGTGGAGCTGTAAGTGTTAATGTTGGGATAATCACTTTCCAGGTCAATTATGACCCCGTCTCACCGGGGGAACCGTCGTCCCTTCACTGTCATCTCTCGGGGTTTTTTCTCTGCTATGCCCCTTGCGAGGCACGTTATCAAGAAAGTCCGGAGTGCTTAAGTTCGAAAGGTCAGGATACCCGAAGTGATAAGGAAACATACGCCGCGGCCAGTGATGATCCGACAACGCCCCACTTTTCGGGAAACTCGGGGAAGTATTGCATGGGAACGGGTCTCTCGTCATCTGCACGGCCAGGTGTGTCTAAAGTCCAAATTATTCACTGACTACGTTGTACCATGTATGGGTATCCGGTAAATACGGGATCCTCTATGGACGTGTAGCGTGACATTGGGCTTTAGAGACACCCGTGGCGCAGAGGAACAATGGAGAACTGAGCCCATGCAATCTTCAGGGTAAGGTAGAAGGGTGGTCAGACAGACGGCATACAAGGGGGTGACTACCCATAAAACCCGTCTTAGACACCGGATTAGGCAGCTGGACACTGAAGGCTCACGGTTCACTATATGCTGGCTTAGACTCGGATAATGGAGGATAATTTTGGATCATGAGTCTTCAGGGCGTAGGTCGGTGACCGTCTCGCCTCGCGGGCTTAACCACTTAGTGAGTGACCCGACTCATGGGAAATCAATCGTGGACCGATTGGGATGCCGTGACTCTGGAAATAGGGGTGACACAGAGAATGCATGTCCTAAGCTACCCATGCACTCACAACTTGTAAATGTAAAAGCGGTAATGGTGTAGGTCAATGACCGTCTCACCCCGCAACAAGCAACAATAATATGAATGCGGTAAATAAACCACAGAAGAACAAGCAACCCTATTTACTAACTGTTTTGTCTTGAAGGCGGTAATTCCAATTGGTTGTCATTAACCTGAAGGGAAGTTAGCTTCATTCAATCCTAAGTGTCTCTTTCTAATCGTGAGCTAATGATTAACCCAATTGTTGCAATGTTTGTTGAGGATCTAACAAATCCTAGCTGTCCTCATCAGCTACACACTCTAAGTGGGGAGTAGAAGTGAAGGTTTTGAAAGAAGTGGGGAAGTCCCAACAATTTTGAATGGAGTTCAGTCTTCCTTGAGTTTGAAAAAAACTTACTCAACTTTTCCCCAGCAGGGTCGCCATTCTGTGGAGGGTGATTTTTCGGTATGAGGGGGTCTATCTAAATATGGTCTAACTAAGAAGTCTAGATCCTAGAAAACGCCATTCTGTGGAGGGTGAAAACCCGTTAATCTGGCAGCCCTCAAATACCTACTAAATCGTCCGTTTTTCCCAAAAAGCATGAGGGGAATGCTAGTGAGCACTACACCCGCTCTCAATGGGCTCCACACGGACTTATGCCCTAATGACGGAGATTGACTAGAGTCGCCACCTAGTTTGACCTACGATACTAGGAAGGAAAGGAAGGAGGGTTCTAAGAACCGTTAATTGACTCTGATGATTTGTTGCCTATGGATAGGACTTATCTGATCATACCAGAGAATCTGTGTGGGTTCGCACTGGGTTACACCCCTTAGAGGTGGCAACGACCACGACTTCGGATTGGTGCCCGAGGAAACCTCGGTCTCCAATTGTCGGGATTACCTTCTTTCAAAACCTTATTAAAGAGATTCATTTAAAAGCCAAGGATAGGATTAGGATGAGAAGGGAGAGAGAGAGTGAGTGAGGCGAGCTTTTCTGCCAAGCCAGCGCCTGAAGAGGGAATTGAGGAATTCGGATGAGTATGAAATGAAGATTTGGGAAATGTCTGAGCTTGAGTGAATAGATAAGAATTAGAGTCTGATGGTTTGAAGTTTGTGGGAGCCGAAGAAGGTTTGAGCATTTTGAGAAGTACGAGAGCCACCTTAGAGGGGGAAAGGGGTTTTTTGTTTGGAATGGGGTCGCACCCGTGTGGGTTGCCTACGTACTCAACTCCCTGTTGAGATCAGACCTTACGTAGTTCACGGTTTGGGTTTTGGAAGTTTTAAAGGGTTTGAAGTTTTGGGTGTGAGAGATTAGTCTGTGAGACGCTCGGGTCTATGAGACGATTGGGATGTTCATGTAGTGGGAGTAATGAGATGTCAAGGCCTGTGAGACGCTCGGGTCTGTGAGACGTTTGAATCTTAAAATGGTGGAAGAGGTTGAAGTGTTTGAGTCTGTGAGGCGCTGAGGCCTGTGAGACGTTTGTGGAGAAATTATGATGTTTTGAGTCTGTGAGGCACTCGGGCCTATGAGACTATAGAAGTTTGGAAGAAGTTGGGATTCAGGAGATGTTTCAAGTTTGGAATGATTTGAGTTTGGATAATGATTTGAGTGTGTGAGACAATTGAAGTTTGAGTAGAGATCCCGGGTTTTTCGGGTTCGAGAATCTACAAGGGTTAGGTTTTGGGATATTTCAAATTTAGAGTGAGATGATGATGGGCTGAATTGTTTAGAGGAATGATTGTCAAAATTGTCTCTCTTAAAGTTTTTACAAATCGAAAAAATCATTTTTTGTTGTAAAAGGGCGGATAACCCCGAGGGATTACCCTATGTACCCCCTCGAACACGACACTTAATTAATGGTAAGTGCCGAGGCTCGAAAGATGGGGCAATGAATTTATGTCGAAATATAGGATTTAGAGAGAAGTATCATGAATGGGATACTCTCGGTCAAACCCTAATAACGTCTCTAACTCCCGGGTTTTAAAACGTTAAAAACCGAAAACATTGAAATCGAGTGGAAGGGAGTTAGACGATTCTGAAATCCCGGCTGCAACTAGGAAGGCAGTTACATCCCTAGCACCCCGCCTTGTAAAAACCTAGGCTGCAATTAGGGGAGGTTTGTCACCCTAATGCCCTGCCTAAAGAGATCCAGACTGCGACAAGGGAAGGTTATAACCCCAGTGCCCCGCCTCGGATTTTTATTTTGGGAAGGAAGACAAGTGATGTTCTAACCATGGAGGAAATGTTTTGAAGGGGTTAGACATTTCTTGCTCCCTGAAAACGATTTTGTTTTGAGTCTAAAAACGGAGTTGGAAAACTTTTGAAGTTGTTCGGAATTCTCGATAAGGAAACACTGATTTTGAGAAATGCTTTAGGAGAAAACTTTCTGTATATGTGAGAAGAACTTTCTACGTTTTGAGAAGAGTTTTCTGTGATGTGAGAAGAGTTTTTCCTTTAAAATTCCCCAAAATGGTTTCTTTTTAATAAAATGATGGTTCGAAATTCTTTTTTGGTTTTTGGATTTTGAAAGGAATTTACAAGTTGAGAGTGGATTGAAAGGAATCGGGTTTGGAAAAGGTGCTGGAATTGACTTGATTTGGTTTGATTCGTATTGGAAGATGAGTCGGGTCAACGTTCGGGTTTGGTCAATGATTGGGTCAAGGTCTTCTGGTCAAGGTCAAGGTTTTCTGATGAAGGTCAACATTCAGGTCAAGTCTAGACCGGGTAAAAGTGAGGTTGGTCAAGGTTCAATCAGGTCAAAGTTTGGGTCGAAGGTCAATTTTCAGGTCAAAGGTCAACCTTTGGGTCAAGGTTTGATTCTTGTGGACTTAACTTGATTTTGCGGACTTGGGCTTGGGCCGGATTTGGATTTTGGGCTTAGATAATGGGCTGGGTTTATGAACTTGGGCCGGGTTTATGAACTTGGGGCCAGGTTTGGATAATGGGTCGGGTTTATGAACTTGGGCCGGGTTTATGAACTTGGGCCGGGTTTATGAACTTGGGCCGAGTTATGAACTTGGGCCGAGTTTGAGATGGGTTGGGTTTGGTGGAATTGGGCCCAGATTGGTTAACAGGCCGGATTGGGTTAATGGGCCGGATTGGGTTAATGGGCTAGGTGTGGGTATTTAGACCGAGACTGGTTTGGGTCGAGACTGGGTTTGGGCTATGGACTTTGGGCCGAGAGTGGTTATTTGGGCCGGATTGGGTTAATGGGCCGGGTGTGGGTATTTGGGTCGAGACTGGGTTTGGACCAGGGGCTTTGGGCCAAGCGTGGGTAATTGGGCTGAGAGTGGTTATTTGGGCCATGGGCTTTGGGCCAAGTGTGGGTATTTAGGCCGAGACTGGGTTTGGGCCATGGACTTTGGGTTGGGCTGTATACGGGTATTGGGTCAAATTTGGGTTTGGGCCGGCTTTGGGCTGGGTTTGGATGGGGAAAATTTTGGGATGGAGAATGAAATTTACAAGAAGAAATCAGATTGGAGATGAGTTTATTACTAAAAAAAGGATTTGTATTTACAAGATGATTATGAGAGACAATTTTTGAATTTGAGGATGGAGGGCAAGAAGATGTGTTGGTAACTAAGTTTTGAATCAAAGGGTTTGAAGATTTGAAACGAGAATGAGGTTGTTAATTATATATATATATATACATATATTAGGCGCATTTTAGGGTTTAGGGTGTCACCACCACGAGATAGGCCAATGGTCTATCAAGCCAGGGGAACACCCTCTATCCTAAAAGAATCATTATTTGCTTATAAATAAATGTGTGTTTTAGGGTTTAGGATGTCACCACCATGAGATAGGCCAATGGTCTATCAGGCCAGGGGGACTCCACTATCCTAATGGCTTGGGCCTAAGGACATAGCTAGGGCTAAATAAATGGTTAGAAACAAATAGAACTAAAACAATTATCAGGAAACAATTATCAGGAAACGAATATACACGTTACATACAAAATGAAGGAATAAACTAAATAATCCGGCAGACAAATTTTGACAGAACACATTCATCAAGCTATAGGAATCACTCAGTGTTTTCTTTCTGATTAGCAAAATTGTAAATAACAAATGAACTTCAAAGCAAACTACTAATCTCAAAAGTCGGACTGAATTGAACCCCAATTTTGCATAACAACGAATTACCACTTCTTTGCTGCTAAACCCTCTTCTGGTCTTTCCTTTATCACCATGCTAACTGACAAATTCCATTACTCAGGTAGGAGGCCGACTTAGTTCACTAAAACTCAAAATTACCGGTTAAATATCCGTGAGCCCAAAGGTCAAGACGCTTAACTTAGTCATCCTATTCCGATTTATATCAACTTCTGACCTTTACAAAAACGGGCTGCCTAAATAGGGTTCACCAGTTCTGAAGCATTTACATTATACTGTGATGAGAGCCATTAGCAGCATTAATTATCAGATCGAGTCTGCTACAGACGGTCCCTAAGTCATATGCCAACAACACCACTTTCTTCAGATACACAACATCTATCATACAAAGAACAAGAGAGCAGACTAATTAAACAATTACCGAATCAGAGAAGAGAACATGTTGAATCACATACAACCAACAGATAGATCGAAGCATTCAAGTACAGTTATGGGAAGGCCTTAAACACATTAGGGTTCAGATCAAATACCATGACGAAGGTTGCAGACATGATCTGTAAAGAGAAATAAGAACACCACAGTAAACAGCTAGAAACTCATCAGATAACCAAAAGTGAGCAATGTTGACAGTTTAGGAAGAATGGGAAGATGCGGTTAGTATTGACAGAGCATGAACGGTATTAACAAGGAAACCCAGGTATAGACAGTGTAAATCGGCCTCTGCGTCTTATAATGTAGATGCTTCTGCAAACAACTCAAATGCAGAAAGTTATTAAGAGAACAATAGTGTTTGTTACTCAATAATCAGAGCCTCAGATTAAATACTGGTGCATATGTACCATTGAATATCAGTCCCACAATGAACAAAGATGAGGTACTACTTCAGATGGGATTAGCAACATAAACAGATTAACACATATGCCTAGAAAATATGGACCGTAGGATGAACAACTTACCAAAGGGAATGAGAGAGGCAACAGAGTAAGTATGCTTCGGTTTAACAGGTAACAAATAGCTAAAGATCACCAGTCACACAAATAACACAGGGGACCTTGAACCGAGCTTAAATCCAGCTCGGGCTCAACCAGTATCAACACGGAATGGGGCGAAGGAACAGATATTGCATAAAATTGAAGTCCGTGACTGATTTTCACCAAGGAGATAGGATATCCAATGTTTCAGGAAGGATTTAAGCAGAAACGAAAATGTAATACAACCTCCCGCACTTTCGAATCCATGGGCTCATTTTTTTGAGGTCCGGTATTCGTTGAGCGCATTCGCAAATCAAAATGATGAAACATCAGAAGAGTGTTCGACCAATCCATACGTTTGTGGAGACCAAAACCTATAATAGGCTTGGCTTCCGCTTGCAGTCAAAATCGAAGCCATAACAGAAATCACAAAAACTTGACGTTTGAAGAAGAAAGAGGTTCGAATCGTGGGAGTTGGCATCAACGTCGGAAATTATTTTCCGGAAAAAAAACCATACTCCTCATCTTCGTTAGAACCATTCCCGATTCGGTTCGTTAAGCAATATGAAATCGAAACCAAAGAAAATCGAGAAGGGGAAGTCAGAGAAATCGTACAGAACACAAAATTGTGCAAGGGAAGAAGTAAGTGGGCACGAAACCGATTTTTGTGACAGGAAGTTACTTACTCTGTTGATAACGGAGCCAAGTGAAATCGGAATAAGGAATAACCAGACAACGTTTCGATGGATTATGGGATGAAGCTTCGAAGAGAAGGCGGTAGCTCTTGGAGGAAGAAGAAGTGTGGGGGTTCTGGGTTTAATCTCGCGATTTCAAAAAAAAAAGAACTGAGGGACAACAGAGAATGTTCAAATCCAGAGAAAAACGTGGGTTTCTGTAGGTCGGCCCCTTGAATCGTCTTGTCTTCTTGTTTTTATAATGTAAGAATAGTGGGCAGACTAGGGTTTATTTGAGACGCTTTTTATTTGGACTAACTGAACAAAATGGGCTTTGTTTGAGACTTTGGTAAACAAAAAACGGGTCCAAGTCAAAGCTGGGCGCGTTTGGGTCCAGAAATCGCACACTGCAAGCTAAAATGCTCCTAACGAGGTTCGAACTTTGAATCTCCGCCCTCCCCCTTGTGTACTCTACCGATTGAGCTATAATAGAATTCCGTAAGTAGTAGCAAAGAAACAAAACAAGAGTATGTTGCGAGCTGAAATAAAATAAAGAAAACACCTTCAAATCACACCAGGGATCGAACCGGAGATCTATGGGTCGTGTGGTGAGTATCTTAACCAATTGTACCAAGTTGGAACTCAATTATACAAATGGAAGAAATAATAATAGAGCTTCAATTCAAACTGGATTAATACTCTAAAGAAGCATTTAAAACATGGATTTATAAAGAAATAAAATGTTTAAAAAAATATAATAGAATGCATAAAGCAAACTAAATACTATAATAATGAGTACATAAAATAATAAAACGGTACTAATGTACAGAATACAAGTGAATGCCATAAAACTGAAAATTGAACCAGATATATACTAGTAGTTGTAAACGAAATAGAATAAACAAGTAATAAAATAAAATGAGATCAAAGGAATTTTAATCAAACAAGCAACAAAATGAAGTACACAAATAGAAATAATAATAGCACGTGCCGCATAAAATGATATAAATAACAATGAAAATGATGATGATACAAAGTAAACGCTAGAAGACTATAAAGAGTAGTAATAAATACGTAACAAACTAGAAATAAAAGATAATATAATACTTGAACAAATAAGCAAAAATAAGTGAATAAAACAAAAGGGACGGGTTTAAAACCGTACTGGCGTTGAAAATTCATTTTCGAAGAATTGTGTTTTTCTGAAATGCTTTGGAAATTGGTTTAAAAGCTTTGTTATGAAATGATGGTTTCATTTTGGCAAGCACGTTAGTACGTTCTGACAAGAAAGGCGACGACCCCTCTTATTGTATTTATTATTTCGGAATTTGCTTTATGGGGTGAGAATTTTTGGTGTCTACACCTTGTTATAGCAGCACTTGCCATGGCAAGTGCGCCATGCTAACTGGTTATCGGTTCAATACACACTGGTTGCGGTATTGTTTTCATCCGCACTAACATCAATGGCCTTGCTGGCCTTTGCTTGATCTTACAGCCTTAACAACAATCTTCTGGGTACATCTTACTGTCTTCACTTGTTAACCACTAACTAGGGTGTTTCCCATCCTGGGAGACCCCCCTTTTCTTAGTATTGTATCCTCCTCGTACCACGTCGTAGTTCTTTGCTCGGTTGGTGTACCGTTGGTGTGTTAGTCGGCATTGTAGTCCCGTGGACACTCGTCTCGGGTTCTACTACTTCACTCCTCCACTGTTGCACGGTTAGTGCTTGCAAGCTGGTTGTCCTCGACTGCTTCGCATGTCGACCCAGGGTGCCGGAAATTCCGTTCTCTTATGCATAGAATTCTTCACTTTTCGCTAACAAGGGCGGTTAACATTGTTCAAATGGAACCGTCTTCGGGATTCACGCCCTTCGGAATCTACCGTATGACAGGTTCTCCATACTTATAGGGATACTTAATAACAGCCAGATCGGGTATTCCCGAGTAAGAGAGGACTTCCATCTCTCTGGCGTTCTTTCCGAGTTATAAAATAGGGTTTGTGGAGGGCGGGATGGATATCGTAGGTATCCAGTACACACTGGTGTTCCCTAACTAGCGTACTTCTCACGCTATCACTCAACCCTTAACCCAAAGTACTAAACACTTAACTCGGTACTTCCTAAGCTCGGTATTTCAGTCATCAGAGCGATTCTTCACTCTGATACCACTTTTTGTAACACCCCAAATACTAACAACATACTTAACCACACATTGCAGCGGAAATCACAACTCACAACATAACTTAATTCCTTGGTGTTACACGTCGTTAGCCACCCACATGGCTAACAAGGCTAACATACATACATTGTATCGGTCTGATGGACTAAACTCCCGAGCAACTACACATTAATCCCATTCCATGTCCAACATTCATTATACACTTACGTTACAACTGTACCGAGTATCTACCAACTAACGCCGATACAATTTCGGTCTTACTACACCTACAACACATCCACAATTTTCATGACTACCCACATACAATCAACTACCCCGTCCTACTCTCGAACGGCCTCCAGTTCCTTGTACCTGAAATAGGAAAGAGAAGAAAGGGTGGGCCCCAAGGGGCTCAGCACCTTTGCTGGTATGGTAATCCCGCAGCCCGCATGCTACCGGGCCACGCACAAGTAATTGTCGTCTTAGCATGCGATTGATTTTATTTAAAACATGCACACATAACACACATACGTCATGCCTAAACGCACACATCCGTTAAAAGGACACAAACACAAGGTTAACACACACAACATCACAACACGTTTCACTTAATAACATACACCAACTTAATTCCATCCCTCTTAGGGAACATAAACTTTACTTAGGGAGTGCCGGGGTGATATAAGCCCGAGCACAACATACATACATTTTCTTTACTTGGGTGTGGCGGCCTCATATAGGACCGATCACACCTTACACAATTTCCCCCTAGCTTCGATAATGATGAGGTAGGTAAGCCTTGGTTAAGCTTGTGGGTGGTTGTAATTCAAGGAGGAAAAACAACCGTAACATATTAAAGAGGGAGTCGAAGCAACTTAGGCAACAACACCCTACCAACATTACACATAATTTCCCTCCTAGCCCGATGTAGAGGTCGGGTAGGTAAGCTTTGGCTAAGCTAGTGGGAGGTCGAACATCCAAGAAGGATAAACAACCCTAACATAACAGAGTGGGAGTTAATTCACATATATACATCAACTCCCAAACAACACGCGCGACCGGAACGACTGGATTCCTCACCATACATAACATATACTTATTAGTTAGAGGTTCCTTTATGGAACTTATCACATACATACATCACATTGTGTTGCTAACTCGGTTAGACACATAAGGGAAAATCACATTCCATTTCAACAACATGGATAACAGTATTCTAATAACAACAACATACTGAACAGGTCACATACATCACACAAAGTCACACATACACTAGCGCACGGATAGCCGTAGTTAGAACGTTCCCGTGGGTTGGGACGTTTATTCTGAATACCGATCTCTTATGTGAACCTAAGGTCGGTTAACTATTATTTAACACATAATTAAGGGTAAGCGGTATCGGAATTAATTACGCCACAATAATGAATTACTATAAACTCATTTCATGCTTTATCTTGCAAGGTGGCAAACACACAGAAAAACACATTGGCATACAAGCCGGTGTAATCCGGTAGGACACAGGTTGCAAGAAAACCATACCTGTCACCGAAGGTGCATTCTAATGTGCCATCACATGTTCCTTGAAACTCTTTGAATAACTGATAACATTATAACTATCTTTATCAACATCGGGGTATAATATAATTATTTAACGTCTAACGCGCCCATGATTAACCTCGTTCGATAGTTTTATAACTTTACATTTTTATTACAACTTTTCACCACTCAATTACCATTATAACTCACTTTATTTATCCTTAACAACCTTATAACATCATCACATATTAATCCCCATCGTTGAATATCATTTCCTACCCTTAAACAAAATTTTTGCTCAAAATTACACTATGTCCGAACTTGCGTCCGGGCTTTGAAGTTCGGACGAAAGTCGAGACTCAAATGGGTGAAAACTGACGAATGTCCGAACTTGTGTCCGAGCTTCGAAGTTCGGACACAAGTCGAGGCAAAAACCAAAGAAAAATTCTACTTGTCCGAACTTGTGTCCGAGCTTCCAAGTTCGGACACAAGTCGAGGCCAAAACTGAAGAAAGCTTACAGGCGTCCGAACTTGTGTCCGGACATCGAAGGTCGGACACAAGTCGAGACTAAATAGCCTGGGAAAATTTTTCGAGTGTCCGAACTTCCAAGTTCGGACGGAAGTTCGGACACAACTGAAACTCCGAAAATTTTATAAAACGACGGGGCATGTCCGAACTTCCAAGTCCGGACGGAAGTTCGGATGTACCCAAAAACACAGCTAACAGAGGCAAATCTTCACCTATAATTGCACTTTCTAAAATCCATACTCCCTCCTTGTTTCACAAGCTACAAATACCCATTCTTATCCTTGAAATCCCAAGTTATCAAGCACCATTATGCATCTTCCATTACAAGGCCAACACTCCTCTCTACTTAACATTAAACATCCCAATTTAACACCTAAATTTTCTCACCCATACCACCATCACCAAACACTCGTTTCCCATTGAAATTTTGACATAACTTCCCCATAAACCTTACACATTCACCCTCATCAATTATCATCAAAACACAACCTCTTCATTCCTAATCTAGCCACACCCTTTTCAAGGGTCCTAAACAGCACATAACAATTCCTTAAATTCCATCAACAACAACTTTATAACCATAATACCAATCACAAACTCAAGACAATTGGCTCTTAAGGCCCTCAATTCAACATTAATTCACAAACCACTTCTAACATCAATTAAACACATTACAACACAGAGTTTAATACCACAATTTGGGTTCATTAATTTGTTTACCCTTCCCAACACTTAAACAATTTTAAACAAGGTTTAAGGTGAGTTTCTTACCTTAATTTCGCAAGTATCCTTAATTCTCCTCTTGCTCCTCATTTTCTCCAAAATTGGTTGAGAGGGTATGGAGTTTCCAACCTCCATCCCAACATCCAAGAACACAAAGACATACACAATTAATTATCTAGACCCTTGGAATATCTCAATTCAATAAAAGGGCTAGACACAAGTTAGGGTTTACCTTTAGGAAGTTTTTAAGAGGGATTCTCACCCTTGAATCAAGAGGGGAACTACTCCACCATTGAAGGTTCAATTTGGAGCTCAAGAACAAGGAGAAAACAAGGTATCAAAGATGGTGAAAAATCGATTACACCAAGAGTTGAAGGAAAAATGACTTTCTCTTGGAAATTTTTACCTTAGAAGGAAGAGGAGACTCCAAGCTTCACATTGGTGCCATTTTCTCTTCGAATGGGGAAAACCCATGGAGGTCAACTTCATCCTTTTGAAATTTCGAAAAGAGAGGATGATAGAGGAAGATGAGAGGAAGAAGAATATGTGATTTGTTTTTGATTTGGAGCTCAAATGGAGCTTGGGGATGAAGAAGAAGTGGAGAAAGCCATTGTTGGCTTGTGGGGAGTTCCATCGGCAGAGGAGAGGAAGGAGGAGCCGGCTGGGAGAGAAAAGAGAGGAAAGAGAGGAAGAGAGAGAGGGAAAAAGAAAATAAAGGAGGAGAGAGATGGGTGGGGGTATATGTATCCCTTTTGTTATTTTAGCTCTTTTGACTTAATTAACTAGTTAACTAGTCATGTGTGAGTGAGATGTTTACATAAATAAAACCGGCCCTCTAATATAAACACGCTGGAGCGTTTTTCGTCTTTTAACAGAAAACGCTCGTTTATTTACCCGGTTCAGTACTATTCACTAACCGGGACCGTTTTCCGGAATTTTATCATTCCTTTAATTTTAATGGCTATTAAACTCCCATTAATGTTTAATTATTGTTACAAAATCAACTATTATTTTTACGGGGTCATTTAACTGTTTAAAGTCACGTTTTCGGGTTTTCTCGAAAAACGCGCCTTAGACTCCGTTAGCGTTTTAACGCACTGTTTGGATTCGTTTCCTTCCGGAATTTCTCCCACATATTCTTAGTGTGTAATTAAGGCATAAGAATATATTTATAACCCTAATTAAGGTTATGTACCTCCTAAAATAATTAAATACGCATTTTCACGTTTAGTGACTTTTACGCATTTTCTTTTCCTTCTTGGTTTTCATTTCTTCACCAAACATCTTAGGGACTTAATTAGCCTTAGAAAATTATAATTACACAATTAATTAATACATTAAGGTTTGGGGTATTTCAAAACCTGAATGACCCAAATAATTATGACAAAAAACTTGATTCGAACTTAGTATATATTCGAATGAAATTCAGAATAGACATTGTATTGATTTTTCTGTAATCTATATGTAGTATATTCTTATAGAAATTAGGTATCTATTTATTTAATAATTTTTTCAAAAAATATTAACCATGACTCGAAATAACCGAAACCCGTTTCTATGTGACACTATTACAACCCGAACCCGATTTGACCCGAACCCGAATGACCCGAACCAGAAATGACCCAAAAGTTTAATGACCCGAACGGATAATGACCCAAAAAAATATGACCCAAAACCCGAACGGATAACCCGTTTGACAGGTCTAGTCCATCCGTAGACAATTAGGCACTAAGTCCTCCCCCATATCGAGTGATCCCTCAGATACCGGTCATGTTTGAACACTTATGCTTTCTGGTTCACGGCCGTCATGACTTCGGGCACTTACACTTCCTGGCCCCACGGTCCTTTGGTTCTTGATCAAATTCATTTGCACATTTAGAGATCCTCAGGCTCCAAAATGGGTACTCTTCCCTGACCGGACTACTCATATCCGGTGACCCTTGGAAAAATACAAAACACACACCCACCCTTCATCCTGTCATCAAGACTTAAGGCCGCAGCCACAGCGGGTGACAGAGGTTTCAAAACTATCCTCACTCCCACCGGCTCATAACTAACCTTACTTCCCAGGTTCGACCCGATACCGGCGCTCAACCTTGAGAAGGTCCAACTAGCACCCGTGGGAGCAGTTTTAAAACCGATCCTCATTCTCGATTTGAAGAAAATCATTTGTACTAAAATCAGTTTGGAAATTCATTTTGAAAACTCCATACAACTCCAAATTCCAGTTTATGTTAGTTACACCTATTACTAGCGTTATTTCTTGTGACCACTTATAGGGAGCTTCAAGAGTCATTCAACCCCAATGTGATCAGTATTGGTGTTGAACTATCCATCCACCCCAATTTGTTTTCGGTTTCCCTTGATCGCTAGGCAAATCAAGTTCCACCTCCCACCTCAATTCACACAATCAAATAGTCAAACATTATTTCATTTTCTATCTTCTTAATCTTGCTAGTCATAATCACCCATCAATACATTTTTCAGTTTCTAAAATTCATTTACTCACTTACTAAACATCTCATCAATTATTGCTCAAGTTATCTCCAAGTACTTTACCTACGAAATTCAAAACATAACTCCAATTAATTTACCTAAGCTATTCAATAGCATAATTCCCAATTAGTTTTTCTATCCTCCAATTGTTCACAAGTCAAATCAAATCAACTCAAATCACCTAGGGGACTCAATTCCCACTAGGTTCAACATCGGTTTCATACCGATCTATACTCATCAAATCTCCCAAACGTACTCATTTCTCAACACCGGTTTCATACCGGCTCATGTCTCATACTATTACCAATCGGGGTTCTCATTCCCCTGGAGTTTCTCTACTCCTTTTCCTACTAATCTCACAAATAACCAAAATTTATACAATGAATGAGTACAAATGTTTATGTAACAAGAGTACCAATCATCAAAAGAAATTCTTATGCGTTATGCGCATTGTAGTTTACGCACTTGTCACGTAAAACATACACTTCGCGGTTTTCGCTCTACCCCCCTTAAAAAGGGATTACGCCCACGTATCTACTATGTTCAACATTGGACATTGGTCTAAGGTTCAGCCGTCATGGAGTGTTCCAACTTCCATGCTATTATACAATGTTCCTTGATCAATGGGTCTCAACTATATTACCGGTTAGTCCCTGTGTCAAGAATTTTCATCAGAGTTTGTTTAACTTTTAACCGGGTTCGGTTCTAGCCTTAGAGGCTTCGAGGCGTTGATGATTAGCCATTCATTCACTAGGTATATTTCACCTTAGAACTCTGGGCCCACTAGCTTCTGCTGCGCAACCCTGATAACTTGGGTTTGTTCGCCCTTCTCGTTATTCTTACTATGTTATACATTACCTTTTTATCCCGTTTTATCCTGGGAATAAGGTTTATCCAATCAAGCGTGGTATTCTTTTACCGTACGCAAATTTAATGAGCTTTGAATTTTCTATCCAGTTCTTCGGAAATCTATATACGTACTATTGTAAACTTTCGTGATTATTCACTGGGTTCCTCCAACTTATTGTCGGTTGAGGTTGAGCCACTACTTAGTTGTAGTGCTTCCTCTGTTGTCAGTGGCTTCTGAATTATGCCCATTTATCTGATTTTGTACAAGTGTTCTTTACTTTTATGACCTTGCACTTTCTATGTGTCGGTCCCCTAAATATTCATAGGTTTCTTTCCGTTTTTATTCCAATGGGATTCACCTCATGCTTCTTTAGCCTTAGGCTGCACGGTTTATTTTAAAGCTTCCGCTTAACTGGCTTATGCCATGTTCGTTGGTGAAAGAAAGGATTTACCACCATTGACATCTTCCCATATTCCTAGCTATCCCACTAGATCATTAACTGCACAAGTGAAATACCAAAACACTCAGTCCTACAGAGTGTAGAGGCGTAAACCATTGGCAGTCAATCTCTTATGTGATTGCGATAGTAATGAACATTGTTTCCTTGTTGCCCGGTCTGTCTACCATCTTATTCATCAACTTCATATCATTGTGTGATTATTAACATAGACTGGTCGCTCGCTGCGCACCATGTTCATGTTTATTTCCAACTTTGGTTTCCATGGCATTCACTATCACTTAGCTTCTGCTCATGTTTTTCTACCATTTAGACAATGGTTCGCCATTTTCTTGGCTGATTATGGAATATGACATTCTTTTATATCTCTGAGCTCCTTGAGCGTTATTGATTTTACGCTTCAGGTTATACCATGCAATGTTTCTTCTAAACCGGTTACTCTTCGGTTTTCAACAATTGCTATAACAGCTTATTCCCACATCGCTTGGCCACCATTGTATGCTCAAGCTTCACTACCTTAGTAGTTCTGAAAGGGATGAGTTTCCGGATATTTATTGATGGTATCCTCTTCTTTGGGATCTGTATGTTCACCGCTCTTGCGGTACCACAATAACGAGGGGTATCTTTGCTCGTTAGTTATTAAACAATCTTACCTGTGCCATTACTGGTAATTCTCCTCATGATTTCAGTTAGGTTTTGCCAACTTGTATCTACATCTCGTAGTTGTTGAACGGCTTACATGCTGCATTGCCTAGAGCTCCGCTCATCTTAGACTGTTCACAAGTGGTTACTTCTCCGTATGCATCAAAGGTTTGGAGGTAATACTGGGCTCCATGTTAGGGTCATTGCATCACGCTTCCGTTCGTTGGAGGCCTGTTAGGTATCTAAATATTGATCTGTACCTTTTTGCCAATGTAGGGCATCCCTTGTCAAGTGCGATCCCTTCGGTGTTCTAACCGAGTGTTCGTTCTAATTCTTGTGTGTTCTTAACACAATGTTTTGTTCAACTATGTTGACTTTGATACCCTTTATGGATTGCACCTCCTTTGGCTAACTTATGAGTGTTTTTGGTTTACTCCGCATTGCGGTCCTAGATTTCGAGTTGTCCCGTTTAAGGTTACAACGTCTCTCGTTCTTAGGGTAGACCATTGATGCTTTTCCTTATGTTTATGACCGGTTTTGATATTCTCTTCGGTTTGAATGGTATTCTCCGGTACCTTATATGATCACTCTGGGTATTTTACCTTGTCCATTGAACATCGGCGTGTTCATGTTAGGCATTTGCCTTACCAAGTTTAGACTGGTATTAATTCCAGCTAACATGCTTGCTTCTGGATTCCTGAGACATATCCAATGTCTTTTCTCAATTGTTGGTGCTTCTCGCACTTCTTAACTCTTAATCGTTCTCCTGGAGTGAGTTCTAGACTCCTTTAGCTTTGTAAGCTTATCTGGGTTCTTCGATCGTTCGAGGTGTTCAACTGTTCTGGTTTGAATTCACTTCAGTGTCCGTAGAACGGAGTTGACTACTTCCCGTGTTTCGTACACCACTTGTATACATACGTGGGGTACCTTATTGGTACGTTACCACTTACCCGACTAACTCACAAATGGTCTGTCAGGCCCGCAAGCTCCTTCGGAGTGCGGTCATCCCACATCCCGTATTTGGGTACACTCGTAGTGCTCGTTACATGCCTAGGTGAAGTATTCTATTGTCGACTCCTCTTGTATCATCCTATGATACTTACCGTAATTCCTCTGGTTTGGTTTTAAAAATCTGAGGTTTGAAAAGAAATGTTTGGGTTTTGAAAGAAAAGTTTTGGGTTTGAAAGAAAAATCTTGAGTTTTGAAAGAAAATCTTCATGGCGTCGCCATGTCTGAGGTCTTGACTGATAAGCCGCAGACTTATCATATTTTATGGGCTAGATTTAGTATTATATTTATCTGAATAAAGGTATATATGTGTTATTTATGTTATATTATGTGTTAAAGTATATTATTTGTACAGTCTTATGTTTTATGTGTTTTATAGGCAAGGAACAAATCTCTAGGCAGAAATTTCATCAATGCCGGACTCGATGCCGGGTTGGTTCTACACGGCATGAACACAGAATATAAAAGAGGCCTTGCCGGATGCGATGCCGGGTAAATGCTATCCGGTATGAGTGTAAAGTCGCTTCGGTTGACCATACGACAGCACATGTGTTCCACGTGATTTCCAACCGCTGTCGGGCATGATGTCGAGTAGATTCCACCGCATAAGTAAAGAGTCGCCACGTTGACCAGCGATAGCAGTTATTGACCGTTGGTGATTAGGAGGTTCCGGGTGTGATGCCGGGTAAGGTATCTCCTACAGTCACACACCGTTCCCGCATAATATCACTGTTTCGCGCGGAATTGGCGATTTCGACCGTTAACAGTTGGGCACATTTCCCACGTGTGCCGGCTACTGGCGACCCGGCACGACGCCTGGGGAGAGACACATTTGATGCCTATAAATAGGCCGAGAAAGGATGCAATTTGACATACTTCAACATACCAAATCCACGCCATTCACACTTCATTTCCGCCATATTCCATCTATTGGTGTCCAAGGAACGTCTACAGATCCATCCACGCGAGAGAAGAAGAAAACCTTGACGGGTTAAGGCTATTAACATCCCCTTCTCCCCCTTTGTATTCTCTTCTTGTAGTTGTGTGGATGGTGATGCAGAATCCTTGTTAGGTTTTTGGTTAGGGAAGATTTCCTTGTAAAACTCTTATGACCATTTATGGAATTTTCAAGTTTCTTAACCCGAGTTCTAATCTTCATGCAAAGTAGAATGAAGTAGCTATTTATTCTCTTATCTCTAAGTTCTATTTAATGTTCACAAGACAAGAATAGGATAGATTAGGATTTTGGTAATCTTTAAGTTTGTTGTTCCGAAAGAGGGGCATCAAGACCTAAGGTTTAGGGTTAATCTCTTATTTCCCATTATTCTGTTTGTATTCGCGGCATTAGCTATGCACGATGCAAGTATGAATATTGAGTTCCTTTTGTTAGAACCGAATCTGGAAGTGTTGTTTACGAAATGTACGATGCCGGATGTAGTGTCGGATGGAAGTTGTCCGGCACATTCAAGGCCATGAATCTGCCGAGTAGCGGAGGTCCGGCATGTCACCCGGCATATGCATTTTGCGAGACCAAATCCTCTTTGAGACTTGCCACCCTTGATTATTGGTCTTACGTTTCCCTTACATTGATAATCTTCCAAAATCAACGTTAGTTTATTTAGTTTTCTTAGTTTAGAATCACATTTACTTTTCCCCCCTTTTTTATAGAATAGGCTTTTGCCCGGATTAGGACTAATTTTCTATAAGTCCCTTGGGTACGATACTCTAGGTCGTAATATATTTACACTATACTCCGACCGGGTTTTTTATTTGCTACCCGTAGTAGAGTTGTAGGTTTAGTTTATTATTTTATTGTTTTTGTATATAGTTTGATCCCTACAAATTTTCTAGTTAGCGAATTGGCGCCGTTGCCGGGGACTTGGAATTAGTCCAATTCCTAAATTCGGTAAAACGCCCTATTCTTTTTTTCTTTACTCTTTTATTTCTTTGATTTATATTTCGCTTTTGTTTTCTGCATATTTGAATTTGCCGTGCCCAATGCCGGATAACTGATGCCCGACATAATCGGAGGAAGTCTGATGCCGGGTAGGTTTTACCCGACATGTTGTCCGGCATGTTCAAGTTATTTCTATAATTCGTACAGTGTTAAAGTTTTTAACAATTTGATTTTATTCTTGTTCACACCTTTCGTTATTTCTCTCTTCTAATTGTCCCTATACTTTGATTCTTTAATTTGATTTTTGAGTTTGAACTTGTCGTGTAATATGCCAGGTTCCTTACAACCGGCATCTCGGAGGAAGTCCGACACCGGACAGGGTTTAGTCGGCATGTCACCCGGCATGTTCAATTTTACTCAATATTTTTTATCGTAAATAGTAGGTACAGTTAGGAATGATCTCTTACAATTCATGCCTTCCACTTTGATTATCCCTTACATTCCATGTCTTTTATTTAAGTTATTTTTCGATATTTTGAACACGTCAGGCAATATGCCAGGTAGTATAAACCCGGCATTAGTGGAGGAAGTCCACTGCCGGGTACAATTCGCCCGGCCCTCTGTCTGGCATAACAAAAAATTTATTTCTTCTTGTATTTTCATAATTTTAATATGTCATTATATTATTTCTTTTATTATTACCAAGTATTATAACGTTTTCTCTTGCTCCTCCTGAAGTTATCAAAGTGAATGCTTCTGCGGTCCACGAATTCTCCTGAATATTTAGCAGATTTAGACCCAGAAATCGAGAGGACTCTTCTTCGCTCCATTCGCCAACGAAGAAACCACCAACACCTACCTCCTACATCAATGGCAACACCTACTGTCCGAAATATAAACCGGCCTTCTAACCAAGGCCAAAAGCCCGCAATCGACCTCCCTCCCCTTCCACAAAACGAATACGATGAATGGCAAAAACTCAAGCCATATCATCAAATCAGATGCATCAAGGAGTTGGGTATGTTCGACGGTACAAATCCGGACGACGCCTTGCTCCACATCACCAAATTTCTACAACATACAAACAGTCTAACCTCCACAAACAATGTCCTCCAATACGCCAGACTTTCCCTCTTCCCCCATAGCCTTACAGGGAATGCCAGCAAGTGGTACCATAGTCTGACCCCCAATACTATTTCCACTTGGGAGGACATGGCAACCAAGTTCTATGACAAGTTCATGCCTTCAAGTCGCACCCTGGAGATGATCGCCGAGATTTATAACTTCAGACAACCTAGCTCGGAGAACATCTGTGAGACTTGGGACAGATTCAAAGGGTTGCTGCACACATGTCCACACCACGGCCTCACCAAGGAACAACTATCTCAATTGTTCTACAAAGGATTGATCAATCAATGCAAGACGATGATCTTATCCTCCCTTGGTGCAGACATATTGAAGAAGCCTGGAGATCAATTCCTTAGTGGGGTTGAATCTCTTTGCGAAGAGATTAGGGATTGGGCCACCGGTGGAACCAGGGGTAGTACCGCTGGTTTATATCAAGTGGGAGAGAGCGATGCAAAATTTGACAAACTGATGCAAATTCACGAGCAGTTGTTGGAGAGCAATGCTCAAACGTCCACAAAGGTTAGCGCTCTACAGAAAGTGGTAGAGCAAATAGCGATGAATAAACTTCCTCAACAGGCGAACATGGTTAGTGCACGACCACACGCTCCGAGCCCTGATATGCCAGACTTTTAAAATGTTGAGGAAGTCAATTATGTGAGTAACCAAGGGTATCGGCAGCCATGGCAACAGGGGAACCAACCCCCTCAACACTTCCAGAGTCAAGCCGGCTACCAGGGAGGTCAGAGGCAATACAGACCATCCCATCCTGCATCATCATCAGAAGCTGAAATGGCTGAACTTCGTGACATGATGTCATCCTTGATGAACAAAACCCAGGATACCCACAACGAGATCTCGACCATTCGCAAGGAGCATAAATCGTTGCAGTTACAATTACAGCAACTTCTGACGCAATCGCGACAACAAGGTCAACTCCCCTCCCAAACGCAAACAAATCCACGGGAGCATGCGAATTCGGTCACCATTCTGCCCAGGATCTCTGATAATGCCAAATAGCCTAAAAGGCTAAGTGTAGGGCGGGTCCTCCTCACACCTTCAATATCAAACAGGGGAGCCTTTCTTACCATTTAATTTTTCTCTTTTATTTTTTATGATTTGTTTTTGTTAGTACTGTCCAAATTGTTGTTTTAAGTTTCTTAAAAAAAATTAATTTTGTTGTTTCTGTAGAACACTGGGGACAGTGTTTCTGCCAAGTGTAGGGCAGGGATCCCCGTTTTAAAAAAAAGTTTTATTTATAATATGCATAAGTTGTGAGTTTTATCAATGTTTTACTAAACTTTTTGCATGTTTTTGATTAAGATGAGATTCGGAATGAATAAATGCTTGTTCTCTCAGGAGGTAAGCTTTCTAATGACTTATAGATTTCTGTTTTTAACTTTTTGATTCTCTTTATTAACATGAGTATATGATCTTTCTCCTAATTCTTTTCTTTATGTACTTCTGGGTATTTGTTTCTTTTCTTTTCAAATTGTGAAAAATCTTTTGGGTGAAAATCTTAAAAAGGGTTTTTGTGAAAAAAAAAGAAGAAGACGAAAAAAAAGAAAAGAATCTTCTTCCAAAGGAAAAGCAATATACTCCTTGAGGTTCCATAAAGTGCCTCTGAATAAAAGCAAGAAACGAGAGTTTTTCCTTTTATTTTTCTCCTAAATTCCCCGTTCTTCGATGCAAAAAAAAATCATGGTTGATTCAGAAACCCTTGCAAAATAGGGCTGAATATAAAACCATCGATGAGTGTCTTGGCCACATTCAGAAACTCTTGCAAAATAGAGCTGAATGATGGAAACCGGAAAAAGGAGAGATTACAAATCCCTTATGCAAAATAACCCAAAAGTTTTTTATCGGTTTTGAAATTCTTTGTTTTTTATACCCATTAGTATGTTTGGATAGATAAGGTAGATTAAGTGATACTTGTGAATTAGAGTCAGGCAGTTAGAATTATTTATCTAATTGTCATTCTAAAGTTTATCTGTTTTGTGCATAAGTAATTACTCCTTTCTATCTTGTTTTGCTCGAGGACTAGCAAAAGGTAAGTGTAGGGCCTTGATAAGCCACAGACTTATCATATTTTAAGGGCTAGATTTAGTATTATATTTATCTAAATAAAGTTATATATGTGTTATTAATGTTATATTATGTGTTAAAGTATATTATTTGTACAGTCTTATGTTTTATGTGTTTTATAGGCAAGGAACGAATCTCTAGGCAGAAATTCCATCAATGCCGGACTCGATGCCGGGTTGGTTCTACACGGCATGAACACAGAACAGAAAAGAGGCCTTGCCGGATGCGATGTCGGGTAAATGCTATCCGACATGAGTGTAAAGTCACTTCGGTTGACCATACGACAGCACATGTGTTCCACGTGATTTCCAACCGCTTCGGGCATGATGCTGGGTAGATTCCAGCCGGCATAAGTAAAGAGTCGCCACGGTTGACCAAGCGATAGCAGTTATTGACCGTTGGTGATTAGGATGGTGCCGGGTGTGATGCCGGGTGATGCCGGGTATCTCCTACCCGGCATATACACTGTTTCGCGCGGAATTGGCGATTTCGACCATTAACATTTGGGCACATTTCCCACGTGTGCCGGCTACTGGCGACCCGGCACGACGCCCGGCAAGAGACACATTTGATGCCTATAAATAGGCCGAGAAAGGCTGCATTTTGACACACTTCAACATACCAAATCCACGCCATTCACACTTCATTTCCGCCACATTCCATCTATTGGTGTCCAAGGAACGTCTGCAGATCCATCCACGCGAGAGAAGAAGAAGACCTTGACGGGTTAAGGCTATTAACATCCCCTTCTCCCCCTTTGTATTCTCTTCTTGTAGTTGTGCGGATGGTGATGCAGAATCCTTGTTAGGTTTTTGGTTAGGGAAGATTTCCTTGTATAACTCTTATGACCATTTATGGAATTTTCAAGTTTCTTAACCCGAGTTCTAATCTTCATGCAAAGTAGAATGAAGTAGCTATTTATTCTCTTATCTTTAAGTCCTATTTAATGTTCACAAGACAAGAATAGGATAGATTAGGATTTTGGTAATCTTTAAGTTTGTTGTTCCGAAATAGGGGCATCAAGACCTAAGGTTTAGGGTTAATCTCTTATTTCCCATTATTCTGTTTGTATTCGCGGCATTAGCTATGCACGATGCAAGTATGAATATTGAGTTCCTTTTGTCAGAACCGAATCTGGAAGTGTTGTTTACGAAATGTACGATGCCGGATGTAGTGCCAGATGGAAGTTGTACGGCACATTCAAGGCCATGAATCTGCTGGGTAGCGGAGGTCCGGCATGTCACCCGACATATGCATTTTGCGAGACCAAATCCTCTTTGAGACTTGCCACCCTTGATTATTGGTCTTACGTTTCCCTTACATTGATAATCTTCCAAAATCAACGTTAGTTTATTTAGTTTTCTTAGTTTAGAATCACATTTATTTTCCCCCCTTTTTTATAGAATAGGCTTTCGCCCGGATTAGGACTAGTTTTCTATAAGTCCCTTGGGTACGATACTCTCGGTCGTAATATATTTACACTATACTCCGACCGGGTTTTTTATTTGCTACCCGTAGTAGAGTTGTAGGTTTAGTTTATTATTTTATTATTTTTGTATATAGTTTTATCCCTACAAATTTTCTAGTTAGCATTGACCACGTTCAGCTTCTCGCTGACTGGTATGTTCTTAATATGATGGTCGGGCCGTCAGGCCTTTCCAAGGATTCCTTTTTCAAGTCCTTAGGATTAGTGATCCTATAATTGTTTCCATCTTCATAGTGGTACTTTAGTAGGTACTTGTTAGTCGTTAAATGTCTTCCAATTTGCCTTGTAGTTGTTGCACTTGCCTTGGCAAGTGCGCGGGTAGGTCGGTTTTCAGGTTAACATATACCAATTACGGTATTGTTTCCATCCGTATTTGCGGTTTTATTGGATCTTCCTTTGCTCTTTTGATCTTAATGGTCAATCTTCCGAGTAGCTTCTCAGCGTTCTTGACATGGTTGTCATTAATCCGGGTGCCTTCCCGATCCTTGGGGTCTTTGTGTACCTTGCTTTGTTGCTCGTTAGGAACTACGTCGTAGTCTTGTTAGTGTAAGTTTCATGAGTACTCTCATAATTGTCCGACTATGTTATTCGAATTAACTGCCCTTTTGGCGTTGTAGGTTTGGAGTTATCTAACCTTGACTAATTCCTTAGTCGGATAGTATACCGTTGATGGTATTATCCAGCGTTTGTAGTCCACGGACTCTCTTGTCTCGGGTTTTGTTACTCCGCTTTTCCGCTTCACTGCGTATTTGTACTTCCCTTCTTGTCGGTTGCGCTTGGTTCTTGCGACTGCGAAGCACGTCGCCCCATGGTGTCGTAAATTTAGTTATCCTATGGTTAGGATCTTCTATCTTCTGCCGTTAAGTGCGGTTTTTGTCATTTAAACGGGAACCATCTTTGGGATTTCCGGTTCTTGGAATCTACTGTATGACTGGTTCTTTCTTTTGTACAGTTTATTTTACAACTGCCAGATCGGGTTTTCCCGAGTAAGAGAGGTCTTTCCATCTCTCTGGCGTTCTTCTCCCAACTTAATATCGGGGGACGTGGAGGGCGGGTATGGTTATTGTAGGTATCCAGTTCACACTGGAAGTTCCTAACTAGTGTACCTCACACGCTAACACTCAACCCTTAGCCCTAAGTCTCTAATTCCTAACTCGGTATTTTCCTAAACTCGGTATTTCAACCATCAGAGCGAAGTATCGCTCTGATACCACTTTTTGTAACACCCCTACCGGTAATCACCCAATTATCTCCTAACCCATCTCAATTACCAACAACAAAGCAGCGGAATTCAAACTGGTGGGTGATACATGTCGTTAGTCACCCACGTGACTAACAAGGCCAACCATCTCAATACAACCAACCAAATTACAATATCGGTCTGATGGCGAATATACCGAGTACTCAACAATTACAAATACCATTCCATTCCTTAACCAATTCAAATACAATACCAATACAAACCTCATTCAATTCTATACCGAGTTTCTACAATTCACAAGATTGCTGGTATCATTCCGGTCTTACAGTGCAACCTTTACAACATACAAATATTCCTAATCAACTACCCATGTTCAACTTCCAACCCCGTCCTACTCTCAAACGGTATTCGGCTCCAATGTTCTGTAAAATAAAAACGATGCCCCTAGGGGCTCAGCAAATTGCTGCATATGAAATTCGCATACCCCGCGTGCTAACAGGGGTACGCCGACTACTTTGGTCGAGAACATGCGGTTCATTTTAATTCAAACAGCATGCAAGACAACAATACATTATATATGTATATTGGCACAATCAAGGTTCAACATCGAATACAAACACTAACACACACATCAAGCGGTTAGTTTAATATACCCTATACTTAGGCTTTGAGGGTTCTACCTCACTATGCCTTAGTCCATTCTTCATTGTCTTACCCACTCTCTTGGGTTACACTTACTCAAGCCCTCATTTACTCAATGTCAATTCAAGTCCTACAATACTCAAACTTAATCCTCAACTCTCAAGTTTCAACTCAATACTCAATACTCAAATCTCAACTCAAGTTCTCAATTTAAAATCTCAAGTACTCAAAGGCATCTTTTAAGTCATTGCCCTTGACCTCCGGGCAGAGTCATACACAAGACTCACCACCGGGCTTACAAATACAAACGGAGCTACACAATTAGCTCCTCAAATTCTCAAATGTCCGGTTCTCTACCGGACTACTTAAATTCCCAAAACTCCTCTCTCGGAGTTATTTCATAATCTCATGGATTAGCCTAGAAGTATCTCTCTCGATAACATCTATTAGCTTAGGGAACTTCTCAATGTCTAGTATTCTCAGATTTAAGGTCTTACCCAACTTATCGAATACTCATATGTTCGGGACATTGTTTATATTAGTCGGATCCTCTCATTGTGGGTCGACTATCTTTCTAAGGGGTTTGGTGATCCCTTACCATTCTTTACTTCTCTCAAGGTTCAAGTCTTGAACAATCATCAATCCTCTAAGTAGAGGTTACTTATATACTTCCACTATTAATTGTTTTGTGGATTAAATCAATTCGGTTCTCTAACCGTTATCGGGAGTTTACTAATCCCGTACACTCTCTCACGTCCTAGTGAGTTCATAGGTTTGCGTTATCGTTTCTTGGTTCGATAGTTTTAGTGTGTTTCCACGTTTTCATTGGTTCGCCAACATGACTCTTCCTACGAGTCACTAATCAAACAAGACTCAACTATGAGTCGAACTACAGTGCACATTCAACATCCAAACACTACATCCACAATTACACATTTCATGAATTATACAAACTTCAATTTAATAACCAATCCAAAAAGGAGCAATACAAATCAGAGTAGCCAAGGTAGCATACGGGACATGAGAAAATCATACCTTTCACCGGGGTTAGCTTTACCGTGTGACCTCACGTTCCTTGGTTCACACTTGTTCCACTGATAACATTCAAATGTTTTTATTAACATTAAGGTGTTACGGTATGTAAAACTAATACTCCCGTACTTAACCCCATTATCCCGTTATTCCTTAGTTTGTTCATGTGTTCTTAAACTCACAACTTCCTCATTCACTTCTCAAACATGTTTAAGCTTCTAAAGACCTTTACAAGTCACCAAACAACTCCTAAACATCATCTAAAACCAATACCAAACAATCCCCCACCTTTTAGACCCTTTAAAAAACTTTCAGGAGAATTCTGGGGGTGGTCCGGGACTTGGTCTGGACCCAAAGTCCCGGACCAATACGTTCTCATACTCTCGGCCGTTTTTTCTACCTGGTTCGGGACTTGGTCCTGGACATAAGTCACGGACCACCTCCTTTTTTCACTCTCGGCCTCTTTTTTTATGCGGTCCGGGACCTTGTTCCTAACCTAGGTCCCGGACCCTGCTAAAAACTGTTACTTATGTAAATTTTCAGCCCCAAATCAACCCTTAATCCACCCTAAATCTTTCCCTAGTCTTTTCACAAGTTTCCTACATGTTTAAACACCTTAAAACATGCTAAACCTCTCCAAATCATTGGTCAAATCCTTACTCCAATTCTTGCTCAATTTCACAAATTCCAATTCTCACATTCTTGCATTTTGCACACTTGTGCATTTCTACTTCTTCTTGATAGTTTCTACCTCTTACCAACCTTACCAAATCACCTAATGACCATTCCAATTCATTCCTAGACAATTGCCCTTCTAAAACCCAAGTCCAACTCTCATTTTCCTAAGTGTTGCACACTAACTCATTTCTAATTTTTCCAATGCATTACAACACCCTTTTGCTACAGATTTTACACCCTCACATATTCACCCTCCATCTACCATTTCAAGGTTATCAAACATCTCTACTCAACCCAATACACACCCAACTTCTCCAATTCATTAAGTCACCTAAAACACCCAATTTCTACACAAATTTTGTCATAGCCTCCCCATAAACCTAACATATCCAAACTCATTCATTCTTACCAAAATCAATCATAAACTAGCCACACCCATAAAGTGTCCTACCAGCACACATAGTTCCATCCAACTTATCAAAACAACAATATAGCTCCAAATTCAAATGTAATGGCACTTAGGCCCTTAAATCAACATAAGTTCACAAATTCTCTCAAGCCTCAACCAAATACATTACTAGCACAAGTTTTTGGTTTCATTCCTTTAATTACCCATCCCAAGTTCTAAAACAGTCAAAATAAGCATTAAGGTGAGTTTCTTATACCTTAAGCTCACAATTTCTTCTTTTTTTTCCAATCTCCCTCTTCTCTCATTCTTGGTCAAAATTGGCCAAGTTGGCCAATCACTTGCCAACCTCAAAATCAACATTCAAGTGGGGAATTAGGGTCTAACTAATACCCTCATACATTTTAATCTAGCTAGAATTCAAAAGAAGGTGCTTAAAGCACAAAAATGAAGGATTACCTTGAAACCCTAGGATGGGCTTTTGGTCAAGAATCAAAGAGGAGCTCTAACCCATCATTGGAGGCTTGGAGAATAGCTCAAAAGAAGAAAAGGAACAAGGCATAAGAGGGGCAAAATCGGTCACACTAAGAGTTTGAGAAGAAATGAGTTTTCTTGGGAGCTTTTTACCTTAGAAGAAAGAGGAGACTCCAAGCTTCAATTTGATGCCATTTTCTCTTCAAATGGGCAAAACCCATGGAGATGAAGTTCATCCTTTTGAGATTTTGGAAAGAGGGAATGAAAGCTCTTGATGAGGGGAGTTCAAATATGTAATTTGTTTTGCATTTGGAGCCTTGGTGTGGCTTGAGCATGTGGAGGAAGAAGGAGAAACCATGTGAGCTGCTTGGAGGAGCTCCAAACCGTGGAGGAAGAAGAAGAATCAGAAGAAGAGGAAGGAGAGGGGCTGCTCACGGTGGGAAAGGGGGAAATGAGAGGAGAGAGGGGGAAAATGGTATAAGTTGCTTTTTACTTTTTGCTTTATGCTTTTCTTCTTCTTTTATTTACTAGCTAGGTGTGTGTGAGAGGCTCATTTAAGTCTCAAAAACCACCCCCACACTTATACATATGCTGGAGCATTTTTCGTCTTTTTCATAAAACGCTCATTAATTTACCCGGTTTTAGCACATTCCACTAACCGGGCCCGTTTTCTGGATTTTTCTCGTTTCTTTAATTTTAATGGTTCTTAAGCTTCCATTGGTGTTAAATTATAGTTATTTGATGAAATATAATTTTTACGGGTTCGTTTGACCACTCAAAGTCACGTTTTCAAGTTTTCTCGAAAAACGTGCGCTAAAGCTTTATTAGCGTTTTTAATTCCTTTTATGGATCTGTTTTCTTCGGGAATCATTCCCGTATATTAATTAGGCATTATTAAGCCTTGTAAATCCATCTTAGACCCTTGTCAAGTTCGTATTTCTCCTACGGTCACATAACACTCAATTTTGCGTTTTTCACTTTTTTAGGCATTTTTCTCTTTTCTTTACCAAAGTTATTTAGGCACTAATAGGCCCTCAAATATCATATTAGAGTAATTTAATCACCCTAATTAAGTTTGGGGTCTTTCAGTAAACAAGGCGGTTTTGAATCCATTAATCAACAATATGCTAGTGCACTGTGTCACTGTTCAGGAGGGTGACAGTGGTACTCCTCAGCCTCAGGAGCTTTTTCTAATATATTAGATATTGCGGCGTGATGAAGCTAGAACTTCGACATCTCCCAACTCCCATTTGATAATGTTGATGAGGACATGGCTACTACAGGACCATTCACCGATCTGAGGCTAGGGCAAGGAGCTGGAAAAATTTGACTAGAATCTCTATGAGATATATATATATATATATATGTTATACAGTTTTATAATATGATGGATGATTGTGTTTTAGTTGGATTTTGATACTATTACCTAATCAAACTTCCTTGTGAAAATAAAGGTTTGTTGTCTGCTGATCACCTTTGGGTAGTTGATCACATGATGACTTTATGCTCTGATATTGTATTTTTCAAGAGATGGTGGTGCATATTTGGATACTCAATTTTGGAAGATTTGTGAGTACTTTGGCAATCAAAATTTGAGGACATTGAGCTTCTTGTGAAGATTGTATTCTTGACGTGTGAAGGTTGTGTTCTTTGGAACACGTGATTGTGTGATGTGAATTCTTTTTAAATATAATAAAGATGCATTCTTTACTTTGTTCTCTTTTTTCAATTCTTCAAATGTGTGTTCTTCGTGAGTCCTCGACTCAGGATACTCACAAGTAGGACTTACATACGTGACAATGTGTCGTAGTTGAATAGTGAATAAAGCTCTATAAGCTCCTAAAATAATGCACATTAACATTTATCTTCATCAATTATACCCGCAAACTAGGAAAAACAAGCCAATAGGTTTCTTTCGTGTCAACTTAAACCCTAATTGGACATCAATGGCTCTAAACTTGACCCAAACTTAAACGAGGTGAAAAATCTTAGCTTAGACTTAGCCATAAGTAGAAAAGTAAAACTAACTTGGCCTATTTATTGAAAGGGTATAATGAGCCAAATTTACTTGTATTAGTTAGTTCAATTTTACGTACTATATGTGTACCTAAAAAGTCTATGGTTTGAAAGCATCAATCTAACCTCAACCTAAAATCAAATATATTGACCATAAAATTATTGCATGTATATCTTGATCCTAACCAGCTACAAGTGGGACAAATTTGTTTCAGTCAAAATTGACACCCCTTCAGGTCAAAATTAATTTTTGTATTTGACTCAAATCGACTCTTACCTAAGAAAGTGTTAGAATAATTCTGTCATTATGAAATTGATAGCTTCTTTTATTAATCTATTTTCCTTTCACTTCAAAGAAGGAGTAGTCTACTTAAAGTCTCCACACCAAAAATTATCTTTGTCAATACTAACCAACCAAGGTATACTGACGATGATGTTAGAATCTGGTTGCCTATTTCTTTTTAATCTTTTTAAAAATAATCATCCTTTGTAAGAAAATGTAATACTCCCTCCGTCCCGGTTTGACTGTCTCATATACTATTTGGACATGTTGTTTGACTTCAATATTTAACATATAAGATAATATAATTTTACTAATCTAAGTTTTAGAATAGAAAGCTTATATGAAAAACTATATGTTGTAGAAATTTATTTTATAAAATTATTTTATCTTATATGTTTAATATTGAAGTGAAAAAACGTGCCAAAAAGCAAACAGGACACTCAAACTGGGACGGAGGTGGTAGGAAAGAACATAAAAAGTGAGACAAAAACACTCAATTCTCTTACTAGCTTAAGTAGTTTAGGAGATAGTTTATTTGGAAATAGAAAAAAAGAAATAGATGATGTGCAAGAAAATAAATACTAGTTATTGTAGCGGATATGTATGGCATATGGACTTATGCCTAGTATTACTACTTAGTGAGAGGTGTTCTGGTTTGAGTTTGTTACAGCACCAACATTAGAGAACTCTAATCGTGTTCTTATATAATATATTTTTATTCTTTCTTCTCATACGCTCAGTTCTTGGTTAAGAACTTTCACTCTTTTCTCTCCTTCTTACCATAATTCCACCTCATTTTTGACTTTTTTTCCTAAGAACTGCCAAGAACTCCCAATAATTGTGCTCTTAGTGGTAAAGTTATATATTACCCAAATTTTGTGTTACTTTGAAGGTGGGTCTCTTTGCACTCACGACCTTGACATATCCATATTGTGCTACATTTGTAATTGGTGAATAAGTAAGTTCATGTTTCCTAGTTAAGATGTAATTATTAATACAAGATAGTTGATTTTTAGTCAGCTTTTCGAATTTTAAAGATGCATTTGATTAACTATTGGTTGCACGATGAGGTACTAAATTTTCTTTTATCTATTTCCGCTATAAATATTCTCTATCTCTATTGAAAGGCTGTTTATAATGTAAAACAAAAATGTTTACTTGTGTGGTTTCACATAATTGATTTTTGTAACTTTTTTAATGAATACTCTTATCATGTATAGTTTGTTTTTAAAATGACTGATTTAAATATAACCAAAATTCATTACAGAGAAGGCTTGTATCATCGTTCTCTCATTGGCAAATGAGTTGGGGCTCTCGCTTGTGTAGATATGCAGCGAGTTTGGACGGAAGAAGAGATATGAAATCAATGCAGAAGAGTCTAGCATTAAGATGAATCAATTCATTACTATCTGAAATAATAGTAAAAAAATCAGTTAAATAGTAATAGTTTTGTGATTTATCATAAATATAATTTTTTTTGATAATTGGTGGCACAAGACCTCAATGTCCGCATAAGCGGGAATACAGTCAGAGAACCCACAAGAAACATCCATACAACTAGACCATACCTAAAAAGGACTACCCTTGCATCCGAAAAGGAATCACTCGAAATATTAGATTTTCGCTCTTGTCTTTCTCTTGCTCTTACTACCAATCCTACTTACACGAGAAAGTTTACTGAAACCGACACAACCTTTCATAGTCCCCTTACTCCTCCTAGAACTTAACCTCGAATTAGTCTGTGAACAATTATCAGAACCAACCCCTGCACCAGACCTGGACTCCTGGACTCTCTGTCGATACGCGTCATTCTGCTCACGAATGATATCCTCGAGGTTGCTCAAAGCACGTCCTTCATCAATGACTTGACAGCCAAGCTCTTTCGCAAGTAAAAGGGTCTGTCTAGCTTCCTCCTTGACAAACTCCTCATCAGGCTGGGCTATCGGCACAACTGGTCCCTCAACAGGTTCGAAACCAGGGGGGAATTCAGGGTCCTCAAACAGGGCCCTAAGATCATCCCCGTCACCATCCTCCGCCCCTTGCTCGACGAGGGGGGTCTCGAAAACGACCTCAGGATGAGAATTACTAACATCCATGTCGACATCAAGTAACTCATTGTTATCAATCTTGCTAAGTCTCTCCTCATCACGCAGGCTAATCCGAGCATCCCTAGCAATCTCCTCAGCTATCGGGTCCTGAACCACGTCCTTACTGAAATCTGGCTTTCGAATAGTAATGGGCGGCTTGCCCCCAGCTCCAACGGCCCCCAAATTTGGAAATTGGACGGCGGCCGGATTAGGACTCGGATAGGATTGCCCATACCACCAGGGGTTAGCGCCAGTCCATTGGGCCACAGGATGAAACCAATCACCATTCCACCCAGGTCCAAGTCCCCAAGCCCCGTAATATCCACTGCCCAAATCGGACGGACTGGTCCACCAATTTGAAAAAGGAACGACCCAACCCGACAAAGGCTGAAATGCACTATACCCGCACCAGCCTTGCGAATTCCTTGCATCGGTCCCAAGGCGACTCTCCTTTTCTTCTCGGGTCCCACCATCCAGCACGTCATTAATATTCTCGGGACCGCGCGCCGTCACTCCATTAACTGCCGATGCAACCTTTCCCAAACTAGCTTTCTCGTCTCCCCTAACCAGGACACGCAGCCGAATTCGCCGATTGGGAGTCCCCAGGCAAGCGAACTCAAAAGTTGTGCCAGAGTCCACCACCACCGAAACATCTTCACCGGTCTGACCTTGGCTGTCGCTAGCGTCACCACCGCCGCCTTCCTGCGACACCCCCAACACAGCCGTCCCCGCCGCGTCTGTCAAGCCCTGCCTAACTGGCTCCACCGCGTCTGTCAACCCCTGCCTAACTGGAATATCTCCCTTTGGACTACTAGAGGAAACTGGAACGCCCACCGAACTAACTCGTCTGCCAGTACCCCCCGTCGAACTACTCTTCCCCTGGTCAAACGGGTACTTGGCTTTACAAGCAAAAAGCCGATGACCAAGAAACTTACGCCCATGAACCTTATCCTTTGCTTCCACAACCCGCGAGGCGTTCCTCAGCCTAACCAGCGCAAAGGCCAGGGAATTGTTCCTGCGTCTCTTCCTGGAGATGGATATGTAGATAATATCCTCCTCCATCCTCAGCAACCAACGTATGGCCTTTTCATCCACTGCCCTGCTCAAGTTATCGATAAACAGCGTCGAAGCACAACCACCAGAGCTATCGGAGCCACCCTCATCTATCGATGTACCTTTCTGTCTGGGCGCACAGAAATGAGACCCAGCTCTTCGACTCGACCTGCATGAGCCATGTCGCTTGTCGGACTTCCATCTCAGCAAGCTCCCGCCACGTCTGGAGTAAGTAGAGAGTCCCCAACGCCTCCTACTACATTGGCGAGAGCGCGAACTCCTAAAACCATGGCTCCGAGAGTCCCGCCGCCTCCTGACCGGACTCCAGGACCTTCGCCTGCACCGAGCTCGCCAAGAGTCTCGCCCTGGAAAGCGCTCACCACTCCTCCATCGGAATCTCCGCCCATCTCGAGCAAACCTGCTCCGGTCTCTTCGCTCCCGTCTACTCTGCTCCCGCCCTCTCTGTCCTCTCCGCTCTCTCATTTATTTATTTGATTCCAGTACCACACCACCCACAGGTGGACAAACCTATCATAAATATAATATTAGGTCAAATATTTAAACAACAATTATTTTAAACCTAGAGAATAATATATTACATGAGAATAGGGAATATCTACCGTAGAAAACAGAGGGCACAACTATGAATCATGGTATGGAAGGAATGTGGTTCGCTCCCCGCTTAATTTTGCCCAAGAAAAGGGGCACAAAGGTGAAAGCATGCTGTTGCAATTAAGACGAAAACTAATGAAACGAGTGGTCCATGTCCATCCATGGTGATAATAGATTTAGATTGTGGTTATTTTATGTACATATACCTTTTTCTGAGATCAGGTGTGTCAAATGATTGATATCCGAGTGGTGGAGGATTGGAGTAGGGGATAAAAGGTGTTCGAATTCTCTTACTACCCACTTTGGTAGAGGAATCCTTTTACTATCCACTTTGGTGGTGGAATAGAGTTTACTCTACATATATGTATATATAAAATTATAAAATGAATTCTGATAATACTGAAATTGTATTAGATTTACATACTGATTTTTTAAACTGTACAATAACTTTACACAATTTATATTTTTACTTCATATAAACTGTACAACTACAAATATAGACAAAGATGACTACATATACTTATAACAAAGAAATATTGTTAAATTATTGTCTGATTTTGGCAACTTCAACTCTCCACCATTCAATTTAGGTCTCATTCTCTACCCAGCTGTCAAAGGTAGATTCTTGTAAAAAGCTAGTATAACTAGCGTCGTCAAATGGAGAGTTCAGTGGTAAAAGGACATAATCCACCCTAGCTTAATCTGTTCAAATTGGTTTGAGAACGGAGTCTTAGGGCCTGTTATGAGTTTTCTCCATAAAGCTAGGTTTGGAAGCTTTATCATAAAGTTTTGTGTGGTTAACCAATGTGAGGTTGACAAGTTTACTTTTTTATATATTTGATCAACACTTTAACCAATAAAGAGTTAACATGTGTCACATTAATCTCAAAGAATGGATGAATGTGCTCATAGAACATAGCCTTAGAGTCCGGTTTCTCATTCGAACAAACAAAAAGAAACCCTTATTATTGTCCCCACCGGCTGGAAAAGAAACATCAGCATAAACAAAGAAAAAAGTAGCAAAAGAATTACAATTTTACAAATTTGGAAAAACACATAACGTGTTGTTTGCGCGCCCACTCTTGTGTTATACTGTCAACAGTGAAGAGGCAAGTATATCAACAAATTGGTCCAAAGGATGAAACTCCATTTGGGAAATCAATGTTTTGGACCTTTCTCCTCTAGCCATGCTGCTGGTGGGAGAAATACCAAAGTTATCTTTTGGAAAAAAAAGCACGTTGTCGAGATATGGGAAGGACATAAGCGCTCTACCGATAATAACGCCATGGCGCCGAGGATTAGGAATGCAGAAACTAGAAAGTGCAATCCCATATGGGTTTCGCATAGGTTTGCACTTTTCGCCAACTAGGGACTGATCGTGATTGACTATCTCAAAAAACAAAAGCATCAAACCGAATCAGTTCAAAATAAAGAGAAATCAAAAAGAAGGAAAAGGCCAAAAACCTAACCTCCCATGATAAAAGTGGCGTTTGGGTGGAAGTGGAATCCCCTTTTCTAATGCCCCTGGCCCCCGGGGGCGAAAGGGGGAGAGAAGGGAGCAAGCCTAAGTGAGCTTGATTGAGCGCACTAACCGCGCATAGTGTCTAATCTTGTTCCTCTTTTGTGGGTCTCCACCTGAGATATAGCTCCGATATGGGGTTTAGCAAGAAGCTTCTTCTACCTATCAGCTTAACCCAAGAATTCCACTGTTTTCCCTCGATAAAAATGCCAACTTTGCTCGAATTTCAACTTCCTCAGCACAAATTCTCATTCTTCCTTTTCTCTTCCTCCCTGCCTTTCCCCGCTTCAACCTTTCCGCCTGCTGCCCTTGCACTTGCTCATACCTGGGACTGATTTGTAACTTCTGGGGGTTCTTTTTGATGGGTGATGTGCTCCAGGAATCATGGAGAGCGTAGAGTATTCTGATAACCAGCGGGGTTCAGGTGCATGTGAAGATGGTGCTGCTCCACTCCAAGTGGTGAGTTACTATTTTTTTTTTCTTTGTCTGTATCAGCTTGATTTTAGTAGGTTTAGTTGATCATATCCTCGCAATGATTCTGCAACATTTCGGGTGCTGCAGGTTTTGTTACTATGATTTTTTTTTAATTGCGACTATCTGCTAATATATTGGGTCTTTGAATGCAATTCGTGTCTGTCTCGTCTCTGTGCTGATGAGTTGTGCAAGTGATTCATTATGTTTCATCCTTGAACTTTGTGATCACGGATCTACTCACAAATCCATAAATTCATCGTTGCTGCTGATATTTATCATTAGCTTGGTTTTAGTCTTTTTGTATGGTTTATAGTTTGTAAATTTGCATCTTGCTGCAATAGAGGGGTCAAAATTTCCCACCACAGTCTACAGTCTTTATCAGAAATCTTAGATCACTGGATATGGTAAACTGCAACTACGCATATGCAGACTCACTTTTTTTTTTTTCCAGGCTCAGTCCCCCGGTGGATCAAACGAAACCAATGGTCGGCCTGTGCCACAGTGGAGACGGAAGCACCTATTTCTGGAGATACCATCAAGAATCCTTGAAAATCCTCAGGATGCATTTAAGATTAAGATGCCAGCAACATCAACCCATACTCCCAAGAGAGTGAACTTCCTCTTGACTCCAAGCCCATCTCATTACGCTAGAGCCACTGAATCTCCCGGCTCCTCTGCATCTGCTACTCGGGGCAGATCCCATTTGAGGAATTTCATACCAAGGTTTGGCTTCAGGAATCGGAGTGCTGCTCTGGATATTGAAAAGGCTCTTGATTTGGCTGGAACATCCATGACTCCTCGAGAAAAACTTTCTATATCTAGATCTTTGTCTCTTTCGAGGATATTTACACCAAGGTCAAAGAGAACATCTTCCCTTCCGGCTACACCTAATTGTCTTTTGAATCAAGAGCCACTTCACAGTGGAAGCTTAGGTGGTGCTGGACCATCTCGTTTACAAGTAAGCTTAAGCAGAAAAACTCTTGGTTTTCCTTTTTGGTAATTTTGTTTTCTTGACTTTGAAGATCCATAACTGAGTGGTTTGAGATTGGTTTTACCTCAAAACAAAAAGAAGAGAAGTTTGAGGTTTGCGTTAATGAGAGCTAGTACATTCATTTGAGGTGAAGTTGATTTCTACTCGAGTCTGATTTATGGGGGATCACCTCTTTTAAGAGAGGGTTGCATGTTTACGAAATAGAATGAGTGTACTGAAGTTATCGGCTACCCTTGCTTTCAATATCTTCCTATTAGATTCTGCTCTGCTTCTTTCTTTCTAGAGGTGATTATTTCAACCTTTTAACTTGCAGACAAAAGAAGTTGAACGACACATTTCCCGCTCACTCTCGGTACCTGTCAATACAAAAAGACAGATTAGGAGATTAGATACCTATATTCGTGTTATCCCTTCCCCTAGAATCAAGCAGAATGATGACACTGTTTCTTCGAAGACTGCTTCACCACTGAATGAAGGTAACATTTCCTAGACATGGTTGTTTACTCTCCTCTTTGCCATACCATCAGTTCCTGCTGAAGCTGCAAAACTTTTGGCTGGCAGTCCTCTTCTTTCTGATTATTTTCACATCTGGAGCGCTTTTGATAGCCTTTCAAGATGACAAAATCAATTTGAAAGCAGACCAGACCACAAATCAATCAACGCTAAAAAGTAACTTATAGAACCAAAAAGAAAAGATGAAACAATTTCCAATTTTCTTGTGTATGTTTTCTAATTTAGTTTTTAACCGGCCAGATAACGATGAAAATAATAGTGGTGAAGATATCCCTGAAGAGGAAGCTGTTTGCAGGATATGCCTGATTGAGTTGGGCGAAAGTGGAGAAACCTTAAAGTTGGAATGCTTGTGCAAAGGTGAACTCGCTCTGGCTCACAAAGAATGTGCCATAAAATGGTTTCGAATAAAAGGAAACAAGGTGTGTGATGTGTGTAAGCAAGAGGTTCAAAACTTACCAGTTACCCTCTTGCGTATCCGAAGCTCGGCTGCTCGAAATACTGTGCAGCAGCATGGAAGAGCTCCACTCACCCAGCTGAACAGTTACAGGCATGTTCTTATCCTGTTCTACCTTTCATATTCATTTTTGAAGAGTTTCTTGTATTTGCATTGAACAACGACATTCCTCCTTTCTTCACCCAACAATTGGTAAGAGACGTAAAACGGAAACTACTCCGGATGATTAAATGAAAATGAGTGAAAGTCTTCATGTTGGTAGATGCCTGGCTGCTTTTGTGTTTGTCAGCTGTTTTATTGGCAGGTTCTTGCTATATTTTCTTTTCTCTTACCTATGGTTTGGCGGGTGGCAGTATGGTGGTGTACAGCATGTGGCAAGACTTGCCCGTTCTCGTCATTGTCAGTATGCTGGCCTACTTTTGTTTTCTGGAGCAACTCTTGGTAAGATTAAATATCCGTTATTATTTTTGTTTATTTTTGGATTGGCTTCTGAAGATCAAGGTTACATACTCTTTCTTTACCCAGGTTGCTAAAATGGGCACAGGTGCAATTGCTATATCCCTTCCATTCTCCTGTGTGCTGGGCTTGCTCTCATCTATGACCTCATCAACCATGGGTACGTACTAACAGGAGCTAGCTATTCTCATATAGATTTCTGATTGCTCGTGCACTTTGTATTTGATTTCATTGACGCTGATATCACTTATGCTTTTCTTTTTTTGAGAGCATGACATCACTTATGTTTTCTGTTTCTAGTGACGAGGAGATACGTCTGGATTTATGCTGCCATACAGTTTTCCCTGGTGGTAATCTTTGCACACATCTTTTACTCCTTGGTGAGTTCTTCGTTGCATCTTTCTTTCTTCTCAACTTCTGAACTGATGATAAAGTCAATGAAGTAAGATTAGCGATTCTGTTTCTTCCTCTTCTTCTGAATTGAGATGATATCAGGAACAAAAGAATCTCAAGCATCAGTTGAGTAAAAGGTCTGAAAGTCTAAACCAATTTTTTGCTGTGTGGTGTTTAACAGGTACATCTACAAGCGGTACTGTCAATTCTCCTCTCAACGTTTGCTGGGTTTGGAACTTCAATGAGTGTGAGCTCCATCATAGTGGAGTTCATCAGATGGAGAAGACGACGAGTCTCATCACGCGCCCGACAAGCGAGCATGATGTCATATCCTGGTCTAAGCTCTGTTAGTAATGATAGCTCTAACCTCGCCACCATCACTGAACTTCGTCCATGGGCTGGTTTCCCCAATCGTCGGCCGGCGAATGATGGAGATCCTGAGACATTCAGCAATAGCTGAGAAAAACCCGGTTTCAGACAGAATGCCCACATCTGTATTTTACATATTGATATATCTTGGTTTCTCTTGTGAACCGGAAAAAGTGTGACTGGATGCCAGTTTTTGATGATAGTGAAATATTTTTTATTTGGCTATTTTGATGTGCTTGTTTATTAGCAAAGTGCGAGGCTAATGGGAGGATGTTTGAGAAACAAAGCAGGCCTCACCACGCTTTACCAATTATGCCTATAAGGTTGCACCATAAATGTGACATAAATGTATTTGACATAATTATCAAATTTTAGAACATATTTGCATGTGACATTGTCACATAGTTTTTTTTTAAAATCAATTAATTGTTTTTAATATAACCAATACCATATTCTAATGTTAATATTTCATTTTATAACAAATATAATATAAAATATGAATATTTAATTTTATGTAAATATATTAATATATGTCATATTTTTTACTATTAATTAGTTTATTGTTTTATATTTAGTATACAATAATAAAATTAATTAATTAATTATCATATTTTTATTTTATAATCTCTTACTTATATTATTAATATAAACTATTAATTAATTAACTTTGTCGTACCGACTTTTTTAAACTTTTAGTATAGACGGATCTTGGATAACAACAAACTACTTATTGTATAACATTTGTTACAAGTTACTTTATTTAATTTTTAACGAAATAGAATTATAAATGGTAATTTAGTATTAATAGTTGTAATATAGAAAACGGTAAACGTATTGCACATAACTAATATGTCACATTTATGCTGTAAATATGCCACAACATCAAACATCAGTTTTCAAGACAACTACAAATATACCAACACATAACAACCATCAAATACGTTGCAAATATGCCAACGCAAAATGCAAAATATGCTGCAAAACAACCATACCGAAAACAACCTAAAATTTCCCTCAAAATTTATGAAATTTCATCATAGCTATTGAGCGGAAGGTAAAAAAATATACTTGTATTACTTAACAAAATATTTAAAACTTTACAAAATGACACTACGTGGTAAAAAAATCACAAAAAAGATCAACAAAAAAATCACACAAATTCTAAATACTTCAAAAATATAGATAACTTTAAAAGAATATTATAAAAATTGAAAAACATTAAAAACATCATATTATATTAATATTTATAATAGATTATTAAGTATCGTAAAATAAAATTTAATTCTATTTCTAGTATATAGTCCCCTTTGAGTAGCATTTCATACTTGACAATTACTCATTATAGAAATAATAAATTTGTGAAAAAACAAAATTAATATGTCATAAATTTATTTGCAAAAAATACTATATTTTTAAGACATGATAGTACTTACAAAAATTTTAAAATAATTTAATTTAAAGAACAAATTTTAATTGGTATAAAAAGATAATTTAAAAACACTAATTTAAAAACTCATAATTATTGAAGAGTTGTTAAGTGTGGAGTAATTTAATTACTTATTTTTTTCCATTACTTTTTGTCTCTCTTCTTCATGCTCTTTTACTAAAATAATTAAATAATAGATTATACCTTTGTCTTAACATATTAAATAACTAGTAAACAAAAACATAAAAATTATTTTATTAAGGAAAATGACCTATTTTTTAATAATTTAAAGGGAAATTATATCCCACGCATGACATTTAATGAAATTATTAACCTAGGCCACGAAGTTTCGAAATTTACTTTTCCCACCAATTCGGGTTTTCCTGTTTTACATACAACAACTTTTCTAAATTTCGTTTAATTTAGGAGATGCTTAAACGTTATACAAAATTAATGTAACTTTACATGGACGGTGCTAAAAAGTTATATTTTGAATCTATGACAAATCTAAAGTTTTTTGAGCTCACTTGTGACCTGTGGGAGCCAATGAAACGTGTGAGATCTAAATGTGTTTTCGTTGGGTCCCATTGGGCACATGTGAGCTCAAAAACTTTGGATTTGCATAGGAGCGAAATATAACCATTTAACATCATCAATGTAAAGTTTCAACAACATTAAAGCATTTTCTAAATTGAACGAAATTATAAAAGTTTATGGATGTAGAACGGGGAAATGGGCGGGAAAGTAATTTTTGAAACCTCGTGAGTGGGGTTTGTAATTTCGTCAAACATCATGGGTGAAGGATGTAATTTTCTCTAATTTAAAAAAGACAAAGTATTTTTTTAATCTTTTATGATATTTTTGTTTTTTATATTTTTTTATAGTTTCTATTTTTAATAGTATTTTGTGTTTTTTGAACTTTTTTAAAATTTTAACACTTAATGCCATTTTGTGGAATTTTAAAGTATTTTGTTAACTAGTAGAGATATTTTTATCTTTTTTTATTCTAGTCAATAAATATAGTGACATTTCATGAATTTCAGAAAACTATAGTGACATTTCATAATATTCTTTTATTTAGTGACATTTCATGAGTTATTAAAAAATATAGTGACATTGAGTCAAAAGTATAATGATATTAAATAAAAATTCCAATGGTTTTTTCACATTTCACGGAGGAGCATATATAATTCTCTTAGGGGGTGTTTGTTTTAAGTGAGGAAACGGAATGAAACTAGGAAAGGGAATGAAACAAAAAATTCCCTTTGATTTTCCTAGTTGTTTGTTTAAGATGAAAGAAATGAAATAAATAACCGATCAACGACCATCGGTCAATGGTCAACAGCTGCCGGCTGCCGGTCAATGGTCATCAATTGCCCGTCAACATTCACTAATCACCAGTCAATGATTATTAGTCATCAGTCAGTGGTCATATGTCACCGGTCAAAATGTAGTGGGAAAGGGAATCTCATTCCCTACTAGGGGGTGGGGAATCAATATAGAGAGTTTTGAGGCAATACCATTTCGTTTCCTGATTATCCAAAACAAACACTCCCTTATGATTCGTTCTTACTGCCAAACTTAATAATGTCTTAAACGTCATACCTTACTTCATAAGCCCTCCAAATTAATCTAATATAAAATTTCCGTTATTGGGTGCGTTTGTGAAACGCTGGCAGCTTTGCTGCGTTTATCATCAATTTCAGTGTCGGTTCCACAATTTCTCGTTTGGTTTATTCTGCTTATTCTAAAATTTACATCCAACAATTAACATCAATTTTAGTGTCGGTCCACTATTTCTTTTCTGCTTTCTTTTGACAGCTACATCTAACACTTGACCACAAATGGACCTATCAATGTGGAAAAACAAGAATAACGAGGACACCTAGTTGAATATATTACTCCCTCCGTTCAATAATATATGTCGTTTTAGGATGTGAATCTTGTTTTAAATATAAGACATTCTAGCTTTTTGACACACTTTTTCCATTTTTGATACTAGTTTTATTAATAAGTGCATGAGTTTCTAAAATGGAAGATTTAGGGTCCGTTCGTAGAAGCGAAAAGCTTTGGCACATTTAACGATGACCTTAATTGCCATGTGTCATTTGGATAGTGGGTAAAATCAAGTATTGGGTGCCGTGTCTACACACAAGAAATCAAGCTTAAACATAAAGCTTGAAATAGCTGCGTTTCAAATTGATTAATGTCGGTATCGAACAGACCCATAATTGAAAGGAAGGTGCACATTTTGTATAAGGTTATAATTGTGCCCGTTAACAAATTACTTGAAAGATAAAGGCCGAGGTTTCAAAATCGAGAAAATTTTGGACCCCATCCGGTCAAATGCCCTGTATGGCCAATAATGGGAGCCGAGCCGACGACGAACGAGCGGGAGAGGAAAGACGGGGACACACTCCATTTCAATTGTCGTCTCTTTCACCTACTTCCCTTTCATACATCCTTACTCTCTCCTCCAAAATCACAATTCCGCTTCCTTCTTCCCACCACGAATTTGATCACTCCCGATTGTTCCGAACGATTTGACATCCTTCTGTCTTATATAACAACGGTGAGTGTTTTTTTTGTTGTCATTGAATAAGCCTGATATCATTGCTCATTCTGAATTCAAAGAACAATTCATAAACACTCTTCTGCAAATCTTACTCCAATTGCGGTGTGCTTTTGAGTTTTTTCATTCGTTTACTGATAAGAAGCAGCTGATTGGTTCTTTTGTTTGGTTTCTGCCTTGTGGTTGGGTGAGCGAGTTCAATCTAGCTGCATAATTTTGTCTGACTGGTTTACTTGCTCCAGTTTTAATTAGGCAGGTTTGTTCATGGTTTGAGTCCTCGTTTGTGTCTTCGTGTCTTAAAATCACTGACTTGGTGAATCTGACTTTCGGTTGCCTTGACAATTTCTGGATTTTGGTACATAGAGATGGCGACTGGGGCTATGGCGACCTCAGTTTCATCCTTCACGAGTAAGGACTGCAAAGTCGGTCTCGCAGCTGGCAGATTTGATTTTGCTCATGTTTCAGTTATGAAGAAAGTTAAATCCCATAGGACCAAGTACTTGGTTGTTAGGAACTCGAATCCAGGTTCTGATACAGCTGAACTTCAGCGGGCATCCGCAGGGAGTCCTCTTTTAGGTGCGTTTTTTTGGAGAGGATAAGTGATTGTTTCTTTACTCGATTCTATGAAGGACATAGCATTTCTGAGAGGTTACAAATACTTGTTAGTCCATGGAGTCACGCTCCAATCTATGAATGCCCACTAGTTTTTCTCTTCTTACAGTGCCTCGGCAAAAGTATTGCGAGTCCATAAATAAAACTGTCAGGAGAAAAACACGTACTGTTATGGTAGGGGATGTCGCCCTGGGAAGTGAGCATCCTATAAGAATTCAGACAATGACTACTACCGATACGAAAGATGTGGCGGCAACTGTTGATCAGGTGATTGAGTAATTCATTCTGTTCAAGAAAAACATCTTATCTTACTGATGATAAAAACATAATTTATTGATGGATTTTCCCCTGTCTGTACGTGTGAAATGATTTCTATCACGCTCTTCTTGCAATGTTATGTAGTATATGCAAGCTTATGATCCTGAGCATGGATTCATGTGGTCAGGTAATGAAAATCGCTGATAGTGGAGCAGATTTTGTTCGCATAACAGTGCAAGGGAAAAAAGAAGCTGATGCTTGCTTTGATATCAAGAATTCTCTCGTTCAGAACAAGTGAGCTTTCTGTATTCATTTAACGTCGAGAAACATCAACAACCGATATCTGATTATGCAAACAGGCTTGTGTTAACACTACACCTTTTCTTTTTATGTAGTTACAACATACCATTGGTGGCAGATATCCATTTTGCTCCTTCTATTGCCTTAAGAGTGGCTGAATGCTTTGAAAAAATCCGTGTTAATCCTGGCAACTTTGGTAAATGATCACTGCTTTTTGTTTTTTTGCTTACTTTCATGTTTGCCATTATCTGTTCTGAAAAAGGCTACTTATTCCAGCTGATAGGCGGGCACAGTTTGAGCAGCTTGAGTACACGGATGAAGAATATCAAAAGGAACTTGAGCATATCGAGCGGGTAATGCCTAACTATCTGTTTTTATATGTCCCACACCTATGCTTCTCCACCTATTTATCCTTGATAGCCAGTGCCAGATTTAGAGATTGAAAGTTGTGGGGTCACTGACAAACAAAACTACTATGAATTTTTATAATTAATTTTTCTATAAGACCTATGTGGTCAATGACACTTTAAAACCGATACTATTTATAAAAACTACTATACAAATGACCATAATTAGTGTAGTTAAAGAAAGTTGTGGGTTCACGTGACCCCATGTGATTCCCTTGGGTCTGCTCTAGCAAAGTTAGCCTGATAATTGTATCTTCATGTGAGGCATCTGCTAAACTAAACATGGGATAGTTGATGAACATAAAATTACACCCTTGGAGGTGTTCAAGATCATGTATGATAATATCAGCATTTGCTTGATATCTGCCAGGTTTTCACTCCCTTGGTTGAGAAATGTAAAAAATATGGCAGGGCGATGCGTATCGGAACAAACCATGGAAGTCTTTCAGATCGTATCATGAGCTACTATGGGGATTCTCCAAGGGGAATGGTAATACTCTTGATGCTCGTTCTGGGTGTACATTGTTCTGAGCTCTTGCATCTATTTAGGAATTTCAAATGATAGTTTCTTATGTTTGAACTGGAAACAGGTAGAGTCTGCCTTGGAGTTTGCCAGGTTATGCAGAAAAATGGATTATCATAACTTTGTTTTCTCAATGAAAGCTAGCAATCCAGTAGTCATGGTACAGGCATATAGGCTTCTGGTGGCTGAAATGTATGTACTAGGTTGGGATTACCCACTGCACTTGGGAGTTACTGAGGCAGGGGAAGGAGAAGATGGAAGGATGAAATCTGCCATCGGAATTGGGACTCTTCTTCAGGTGTATATTCCTGACATCATGATACGTACTTTACTATGATATCTCCCTTTTGGGTGTACTCACTATTTGATCGATGTTTCTGAAAGTAATTAATCTAGGGGTCATATTAGTATATATGATTCCAAGTCGTAGCTCATTCTATGTTGATACAGGTCAGCTACATAATGTGCTGATGCTTTTGATACACAGGATGGACTGGGTGATACGATTAGAGTTTCTCTGACTGAGCCACCTGAAGAAGAGATAGACCCTTGTAGAAGGCTGGCCAACCTTGGAGCAAGAGCCGCCGAGCTCCAACAAGGAGTGGTATGTTTGCAACTTATTGATGCTCATTATTGTTGTAGTGCCAATATGCATTTTGATGGATTCTTAACATGGTGGTTTTGATCCAGGCACCGTTTGAGGAAAAACATAGACGTTATTTTGATTTTCAGCGCAGGACCGGTCAATTGCCTGTTCAGAAGGAGGTTGGTCAATCTTTAGACTGTAACTGTTTATTTGTATGGCTCCCAAAACCTTGATGATACTTGCCATCACATTAGTTGTCTGAATTCAGGGTGACGAAGTGGACTATAGAGGTGTCCTTCACCGTGATGGCTCAGTGCTCATGTCTGTTTCTCTCGATCAGCTGAAGGCGAGATTTGGCATCTTCAATGCTATCATGTTGTGTTTTCTTAATGTGTTTAGGCACTACTAGATCCATATTTAATTGATAGCATTTCACTCACTCACTAGTTGTCTGCTTTTTCATCTTTGATTTCCAGCAACCTGAGCTCCTCTATAGATCTCTTGCGACAAAGCTGGCTGTTGGGATGCCATTCAAGGTAATGTACACTTTACTCATATTACTTGTGGATAAGATAATCCGTTCATCATTACTAATGGAAGTTTCTTGTGTGACGTAGGATCTTGCAACAGTTGACAGCATTTTGCTGAGGAAGATCCCCCCTGTGGATGATGCTGATGCGGTAGGTCTTTCACATTATTGCATCGCTTCTGGTTTAACATTACTGTTCCAAGTGCATTAGTTCTGTGAATTCCGTCCTCAAGCTTTGTGACAGGGGAATTAGATTCTGTTTGACGAACTATCATTTGCCGTCATTATGCAGCGTCTTGCCCTCAAGAGGTTAATTGACATAAGCATGGGAGTCATAACTCCTTTGTCAGAGCAACTGACCAAGCCCTTGCCCAATGCCATTGTTCTGGTAAACCTTAAGGAATTGTCATCTGGTGCTCACAAGCTGCTACCAGATGGTAAGTCGTTTCTGTATGCTCTTTACTGACCCATTTCACTTCTCATTAATTGATCCACTGATCTCAACTTCCTGGTGTCCTGAAGAACTCTGGCCTCTTTATTTACTCATCAGGTACACGCTTGGCTGTATCTGTTCGCGGGGATGAATCCTATGAGGAACTGGAGGTCCTCAAAGAAGTTGATGCTGTAATGCTTCTTCATGATGTGTCATATGCGGAAGAGAAAGTAGGCCGAGTACATGCTGCGAGGAGGTAATATGGTTTTCATCTTATAAACAAATAAGTGATGTCGTCGCCATTTTTTATATATAGTGACCTATTTTTGGCCAAACCCTTTAGAGTTTGTCATCAATAACATATTGGTTACTTTTAATTGGGCATTTTACTGGAACGTGATTGTTGGGCTTGACATGGTTGAATGCAACTGAAAAAGGATTGCTCTTTGTTTCGCATTGCTGCTTCTGTTCTTCTCCTACATTTTAATCTACTACAATCTTATGAGAATAGTAAATACCTTTTTTTTTCTGTCCAACACGTGCTTTGATCCCATATTAATCTGAAATTCTGTCTTTTGACAGGCTGTTTGAGTTCCTATCAGATAACGCTTTAGAGTTCCCAGTGATTCATCATTTGCAGTTCGCCCCTGGCACTCACCGGTACGCAATTGAATTCCTCTACAGAAGTGCAGTAGAAAGCTTCAAAACAAATCCCAAATTTCTGATCAGTAATATACCTCTTTGTCTTCAGGGATGATTTGGTGATTCGTGCTGGGTCGAATGCTGGGGCTCTCCTTGTCGATGGACTAGGAGACGGCGTTCTCCTTGAAGCACCTGAGCAGGACTTTGAATTTATCCGAAACACTTCGTTTAATCTGCTACAAGGATGCAGAATGCGCAACACAAAAACGGTACAAAATATTAACCCCCCCTTTAACAGGACTTGTCGATTTCATTAAAGTTTGTTGGATTGATCCATAATCTCACATGTGTTGTAACATCCATTTGTAATGACAATATATTCCAGGAGTATGTATCATGCCCATCTTGTGGAAGGACACTGTTCGACCTTCAAGAAATAAGTGCACATATAAGAGAGAAGACCTCACACTTGCCAGGCGTTTCGGTAACATCCTCTCTAGCTAGCAGCACTAAATCATGCACAGTATTGAATGAACTATTTTTGTTGTTTTTGCTGTAGCTTCGGTTTGGTTATTAACCATGGATATCTGGTACTCTGTGGTTTTGGCAGATTGCGATTATGGGTTGCATTGTCAATGGGCCTGGGGAGATGGCTGATGCTGACTTTGGTTACGTGGGCGGTTCACCTGGAAAAATCGATCTGTACGTCGGGAAGGTAAAATTCACATTCAATGCGATGTCGTCCGCGTATAATAGAAGTCTTTTGGATAAGACTGTTCTGTTTAAGTGATGGGTGTATGTGTGTTTTGTGCAGACCGTGGTTAAGAGAGGAATTGCGATGGAAAACGCAACAGATGCTCTGATTCAGCTCATTAAAGATCACGGCCGGTGGGTTGATCCTCCCCAAGATGACGAGTAACTTATTGGATCATCGGTGGAGCGAGTAGTTGTACAATAAAAGGCATTCTAAAGGGGGTAATTTCACCCCGTCCTTTGTAGAAAAGCAATTACTCCTATACTGCTACGGGTAAAAGTGCATGAAAGTTGGCTATCAGAATTCTGAGTCTCGAAATTCCAGCGTCTTAAAAGCATGAACAGCGATGAAAAAAGAGGCACAGAATACATAACTCCAGAAGATTTACCAAATTTGTTAATCTTTTTCTATAAAATTACTTGAGCATACTATAACATTTTAGAGCAATATTCAATGTTTTGGGGTAAACAAGAGCAAAAACAAAAGGCCAAGATTGAAAAAGACATCCCACATACTAGTCTACATGGCAACACCGGACAGGATAAGATACTATAAAAAACTCATCTGAGACGGAATGAACCCCTAACTCAAACAGGGGATGCGAAATGAAAAGCACGAGGTTCGCTAAGCAGCGATCAAAATCCATGAGTAAGGGATCTTCTATCCATAGATGCTTTATCTGCAGATGAAGCAAATGTCGGGTGCGTTCGAAGTTTCAAGGGTGAACGGGGCTTTAGCTGCGTTCCGTTTAATGCCTGGGACATGTGTATGCAGTTAAAGTATTGGTCAATCAGAGAGACATTTGTCATTACTTTTTTGAGAAAAAGAGATTAATCTCTCTATCGCTCAGATCGAACGCACCCGTCATCCACAAGGACTTGATTTCGCGCCGTATGCGCTCTTCTAAGCAAAACATTGCACCATTGATGGCACTTCTAAATAAAATATTGCACCATCTCTTTGGTGAGAGCTATCTAAATGACAATAGAAAAAAGCGACCAATAAAAACCGTTCGATGTTCATGATTGAATGATTAATCAGTTTTAAAAGATAGATAAGTACCGGTGGTAGTTTTTTTATTGGATGATTGGCTGATAAAAAGTACACATGTCAAGTTACTACTCATTAGCATTAACCACGGTCACCTTAATGTAAACACAGATATATGTGTTTGATCACGAGTGTCTAACGTAGTAGACATGGGCATTCGGACTTTTATCCATAAAGCTTGATTTCCTAGTTTTAGGTAAATGTCCCTCCAGTTATTTATTAACTGTGTTCAATTAAAATTGACATTTGTCTATGATCACTGGATATGGATGAGCTAACTGGGAGAGCGCAAATAGGGCATGTAATCTGGATGCTATCACATAGTATGTTTTTTTATAATACATTGGCAAGTAACAAGGTTTAAATAAATAAATAAATAAAACTGGGAGAGCGCAACAAAAGAGGTAAAATGAGCTCTTTGGTCCAACAGCGTTGCACATGGTCTGAGCTAAAATAGAACGCCGAATATATCCCAACTTCTATAAGCTAGCTAACAGAGACTTCTTCACACCTACTAGAATTTGGGGTAAATTAAGCAGATATTACAGCTGGCTAAAATAAAGGATACAATGAGACACAACCGTAACAAGGGGTAAATTTGTAAATAAAAGAGTGAGAATTGAATAACCCTAACAAGCACAGACATTAATGAACATCATAGCAACCCCGGCTAAGCCAAAAATGTATCATGTGTCAAGAGAGCACATTTGAAGCTCTGAGTTCGAAAAAAAGAAGAAGGCCTAAGCCTCTCGTGCAACCTTGATAAAGACATCCTCCAAGGTGGTATCAGTTAAACCCCAAGCATACACGGTGAACCTACTCTTTGCGTTCTGCACAGCTTGGAAGACGTCCGAGATCCTCACCTCCTGTTTCGGCAGCTCAAATTTCTGTGTTCCAGAAATGTGATAAACCCTCTGGGCATTGGGGGAAATGGCACGAACCATGCTTTCTACGTGTCCCTCGTCACTGGAAGAAGTGGTCATTGTCAACACAAATGAACCCCCATATCGAGCCTTGAGCTGTTACCACAGACCACCAATTTAACTAGAGAAAAAAGCTTAAAATCTAGTTGATGGTGAAATAGCAATGTGTATAACATGATTATGTATAACAAGAGATCACTACCGTACACTTGTACCTCTTTTGGGTTTGCTACGCACTGCAAGCTGCCATCGACAAATATCCCAAGCCGATCACACAGGTACTCAGCTTCTTCCATCGAATGAGCTAACAGGAAAAGTTCAAACGTAACCCATCGGACATATCTCCTCCAGACGGGGGATTAAAGAGTAAAAGAGTTGCACACACAAAAAAAAACATACTAGTGAGAATGATTGCACGGTCACGTTTTGCTCTCTTCACAACATTCCACAGATTGTTTCTCGAAGCCGGGTCTAGACCAGTTCCAGGTTCATCCATGTATACAACCTGCAGTAAACAAATCCATCGTGTTTAGGAGAATATGCCTTTTTTTTATTATACAGTAATATTTTAAAGACCTAGCTAAACGCTGTCATCAAGCAACAAATTAACCTTAGGGTCTCCAATCAAAGAGATGGCAACACTGAGCCTCCTCTTCATCCCACCACTGTACTTCTTAACAAATTTATCACCAACTCCACCGTGAAATAAGTTGACACTTTTAAGAGATTCTTCCACTGCCTTCAGCAAGACAAGAAGGATGCAGGGGAATTGCAAGTTTCAAGGGACAAGATCAATTAAGTTCAGGTAGCCAAAGGAGTTGTGAATCCAGAATAGAAACTCAAAAGCGTATAAGATTACTGCAATGACTAAACCTGCAGAAGATGGTCTCCTTTTAGATTCTTGAGCCGGCCGTAGAACAACAAGTGCTCCCTTCCCGTGAGTGTCTCCCATAGCAAACTGCAAGTCCAAGGAGATCAAGAAAGACAACTTGTAAGACAACCACTGCCAGCAGCCAATATATGTTTCATTTCTGCCCGTTTTTGTTGAATTTAGCCTGTAAGATTTGACGTACTCATGCTGTGGGCAAACACCCATACTAGTATACACTTCATCCATTTGTGTTGATATATCATGACCCTCCACGTATGCTCTTCCTGATGTAGGTTCTGACAGTCCTACCATCTGCAAATACGGGAGACAAATAAAGAAGAAAAACAATTGGCTTTTATACAATTAAACATGAAGCTGAGTTAGACATGTTAATAATAGAAAGGCCATTTACACTTCAATTGTCACATCCCTGACTTTAGATAAATAGAGAACATGGTTATATTCAAGATAATGGTTTCTTTTATTGAAGCAAGACTGTGAAGGACCCTGACCATCAGTTGTACTCTTTATTGACCTGAATCAAGCTTTATGGAAAGCACAGAAGTTATCATAAGAAAAAACAAATGTTGAGATTACAAACCATGCTAATAAAGGATGTTTTCCCAGCACCGTTTGGACCCAGCATCCCAAAGCATTCACCACGTGACACTGCAAGAGAAACTCCTTTAACTGCACGTTTCGGCAGATTTCCATCATGTCCAGGGTAAACTTTTGACAGGTCGTCACATATTACAGAATGGCTTAGACTTCCCCCTTCATCCAGCAATCTCTCCACCTTCGCTCTCTATTTAAAATTAAGACAAATAAAAGACTACATTTTGTACAAAAAATGATAGATAGATATATACACATGTAAGTGAACTAGGAGAAGGATCTTCTGCTACCTCTAGAGCAACATCTGGTTTTTCAGTGGGTACAGAAACTTCAGATGCATTCCTTTTCGCTTTTGAATTTGATTTCCGACAAGGAGACAGGAAATGTAGGGGCCTCTTCCTCACGCCACTCCCTGATGATACCACTTGGTCGAGGTAGATTGCAAGAGGAAGCACTATAAGCCACTCAAGAAACATGAGGATCAAGACGTCTCTCATCCCATTTTCACTATCACTCAAGTTTTTCCACCCCATTCCGGGAGTTCCCATCAAATATGCATTGAAGGAATACTGTCCCAATTCGTACAGCCCACGGTATAAAGCAAACCCGGGATACAGCTCCATGACAACAATCCACACTCCTACGGAATTTTAAAAAAACATAATAAAAGATAGTATTAGTTAAGTAAACAGAGGATATAGGGAGACAAAATTATGCCCAAGAATGTCAACAATTAGTGAATCTCTAACAACTAACGTAGAAGCATAAAATGTTTTCAGATTTCAGATACATAGATACTTACTTGGAAATGAAGGATCTTCTACAAAAGATTGAAAAATGATGCTTCCCAAAAGCCCACTTCCAAATATGAAGATGTACCCAACAACTGAGGATGTCAGTGACAGTGTCAAACAGTAAAAGCATTTAGTTCAAATGCAAGTTTGAGCTATGTATTAGAAAACAGTAGATAAGCTGCAATATCAAACCTCTAGCAGTAATGACATTTGTGAACAATGGGGCTGCGAGAAAAGCCAGTGAGATTTGCAAGTTGATGTACAAGAAATAAAATATAAACTGTATGCCGTAGTCATTCAATCTGAAAATTTTCAATCCTGCAAATGAAAACAGAACTATCAGAATGTGAATGGAGAAAAATATTGAGACACACACAAATTAAAGTGAAGCCATGTTTGCTTACCAATTATTGACCCAAATGTGACAAAGCACACCATGTAGAGAGAAGATAGAGCTAGAAAATAGATGTGAAAAATCAGTCTATAAGGCCCATCGCCCAGCCCATGCATTTTCATCATAATCCGCAGTCTATTTTGGTTTTCATACACCAGAAATGTCAACATCGTCTACACCGAGAAGGAACAGAATTAAATTTAAGAGAAAGCATTTCATTACGGTTAGAACATACAGGGAGGATTTGGTTCGTCAATGTAAATTAACCAACCAACTTAATATATCTATCCAACCCCGTTACACATAGAAGAGACAACAATATGGGAATAGTTGGAGAGAATTGCGTCTTCACTATAGTCACAAGTAGGTATAGCCGTAGTAGCAATCAGAAATTAAAATCACCCATAGAACAAAAGGGTTGTGTTGTTAGAGAGTAATTGACTAATTATACTTACAGGGAATAGTGCTATGATGACATATGCAAAAAACTGTGTTCCGAGAAGAGACGGTACATCCACCCTAATCTTAGTTTCAGGTTTTGGCGTGTCTTTGATAAACTCAAACTGCATTCTGGTACCTGTCCCGCTAAGAAACTGAAGGTATGCATTGGATACCTGTAAATGAGAAATCACAGAGTGAGAATATACAGTAGCGTTAATCAAAATTGCCCAGAAATCATATGGAAATGCAAGTCACAACTGTAATCAAATGACAATCGATGTAGAGAAAGAGGCTACATAAGTTGCATGATGCTGCACAAACTGTTTCTAGCTACGTCAGAACTGTGATTAGATGTGATGCCATAATCTTGTAATTGTTAGTCACTTGAAAGTCATGAATATCTAGGTGTGAGATCTCTCTAGAGATTAAGACATATATAAATAGTTAATTTAGGAACTCTGGTGTAAGTATGAAAAAAAGAGACTCGGATGTGGAAACAGCTGACCAGCACATATGGTTCACAGGGCTTTACCAGATTCACTGATCGGGGAACCTTGGTCAATCCAATCAGGTCCAACCAATTGTATCCAGTGTCATTTTTGTAGGTCGCATTATACCATACATTGACATTTAGATGAGAATTGTTCGAGTTTAACAAATCATACGCTGTTAAAATAAGAGAATGGATTAAGACGGCAGTACAAATAAAAGATGTCTTAAGGGAGAATTATATCAGGAAAACCAAAACATTTTAGAAGGTTCAACCTGCAACTATTTCATTGGTATCATTATTTGGATTCCCTCTCCAGTAACCCTTGTAGAGCTCATCACTGATCTCAGAAGAACTGTTGCGCCACAAATTCAGACCCTGAGCACATTTTATCTCTGAAGAAAAAATGCAGGATGTCAAGTAGCATGTAAGTACTTGAAAAGAAATCAGTCGTCTCTCAAGATTTGAAATACTCTATCATTGAGGGATGAAAGTTTGAGATGATAACTGTAGTACTCCCTTTTGAAGTAACCACAAATAAGCGATCAATGCTCAAGTACTATATGCGGCAAATTATCATCTCTTCGTATCCCATTTCATGCATGACTCTTATAGGCACTAATTACATTTGAAATGATAAAATGAATTAATGGTATGATCAATTAGAAGTAGATATGAGATGTTTACCAAGGTCCAAGGCTTTGCCTAGGACATTGATTTCTGTGGACCATGTTGAATTTGGCCTGCAATGAGACTGAATTTTATATAGTGGACTGCCAGGAAAATATCCTGTATCTAGATCAAGAGAATCGCCAGACAGTGATGCTGAACCCTGCAATGGTGTTAAGCCTATAATATGAACATGGTACCTTGTCTATAGATAAAACCCCATGAACCAGGTACATAACAACTTACAAGTACATTATTTGCCATACTACCGAGAAGAGTCGGTGAATTCCATGGAGAAGCCTCAAGCATATTCATACCCACACCTAGTAAGAGTTTTGCTAGGTTAAAGACTTCAAGAGTTAATTGACAACAAAAAACAAAAAAATGTAGGAGGCTCAACAAGCAACATAGTTCCATGAAGAGATAGAAGAAGAATGAATATACTCTGAGCCAGCAAACGATTATTCCCAGTGAGAAGTGTAACAACAGGACATGATTCATTCTTCCTGCACGACTCATCAGGCAAGTCCGAGTAATTAGTGAAGTTGGTCCTCACAGCTCGGTAATCAGGGGCAGGAATTTGTAATAAACCCGGCCATCTTGTTGGGTCAGGGATAGCACAGTAAGGGACCTGATCTTTGTTTGAATATTCAATCCCACATTGGTTTTCGTTATGTTTATTGCAACCACATCGCATTTCTGACGTTAGACTATCGATCTCTCCTTGTAGAGTGGCAAGGAGCACGCAGAGGAGTATTGGGAAGACTATGAGTGTTATGTTGGCACATTTGTTCCTTTTCTGCAAGTAAGATGGAATCATTTGGATTGGTTAGTGAAAAATTAGTGGAAGGTTTTTGTGGTTTGGAAATTAGTTAATTAAGGGATTAGAAGACATATGTCGATATCGAAGAGTGAAATCAGAATACCAGTATGGAAGCTGAAGAAAACTTTTTATTCTGAGAAAATTAAAAGTAAATTTCGATGAAATTGGTCGACGATTAAATTGCTGAAAATATAGCCAATCACTTTCTTCTTCTTTTCCTTGATCATTTTTTAATCTCAGAGTTGAATAAGGTATCCTAAATTTCAATCACACATTTTTCTTCTTGGTTTCAGTAATTGGCGTCAAATCAACTCGGTCCGATACTCGAATTCTCCAATAAATGGGAGAGGAATTACGATCCAAGATGTTACTTCTCACGGCAGCGATCATATAACCGGAGAGTCATCGGAAAGAGAGAGCGAAAACTGACACAAACTGAATTCAAACCCTAAGTGTTGCTATACACTGATTGCCATCATCAGACTCCGTCTCCCAGCAAAAAATATGGAGGGAAGAAAAACCTGGTAGGTGAGGTTTTTCCGGAGTAGAGCATCAGCCTGAGTCAAGAAGCTCGCCTTCGCCATGGACTGTTGTTGTGTTGCTACTCTTGTCTCATACACTTAAGTTAGTACGTTGGCGTTTCTTTTCTCACTCTTCCAATGAAACAGCTATAGAAGAAACTACTTGCGCCTCTGTCTCAACTCTTCGTATCGTACCTCAATAAATGTTCAGACTTTAGCCTTGAATTCTTGGATCAGACTTGGTGGTGGGTTGCATTCTTTGGGTGGTTACAAGTAGACCCAAGTGATGATGCATTGCATTGTGCATTGCATTTGCATGGCTCGCTCGCTCGCTGACTGACTTCTGCGGTCTCTTCGTAAATGACACAAAAACCCTTCGCGTATGGGGGTGATGGTGCATGGTGGCATGTTCCGCCACGTTTCATCCGTTTCTCTCTTTCCTGAAAACGGAACCACTAGCGAGCGTTATTTACGTGACGGCGACGTAGGTGTTACTGCTATAGGCTTGTTCGGCATCACCGGTTTGCGGCTGTTTTGGTAAGGCTGTTTTATAGTTGTCTTATATGTGATAATATGGTTACATTCGGAGGTGGCTTAAACGTGGTATAAAGGTGATATAAAGAGGGTGGTTACTGTGTGGGTCTTACGTGGTCCTACGTTTTACTCTAATAATATACTTTTACATATAAAACGTCAAACCAAAATAACCACACAACAACCATGCGGAGAAAGTCACATGGGACACATGCGGGACCCACCCACGTGGGACACACGGAACCCATGCGGGAACCACCTAGGATCGTCTTAGTGATTTTCGGGGCCCGTGCTAAAATATAAACTAAGACGTATTATATAATTATATTATGTTACAAACATTACAAAATTAAATGCTCATATTTTTTTTTGATCGGGGGCTACAAATATAGCATGTAACCAGTATTCTGGTTTTACACCAAAGGAGAATATCCTTGCCAGAGTGCCAAGTGGCTTACAAAATCCAAACCCAAAAAACGAAACAAATAAAAACAAAGACAAGGAGCTTAATTATCCTCCAATATTAAATCCTTCATAATCTTTACTTGCACCGATTAGATTCTTCCTTGGAATACCTGTTGCTTGGCATCATCTCATGCGCATAGGTACGTCGGAACGTCAGTAGCTGCAAAAACTTTAGGCCAAGCAGATTTGTACCTATGCCTTTGCAAAACTTCGTTTCTAATTTTTGGGCAAGTTCCTGCTTTATTAATTAGTTCTTCTGCTGAAGCGTGGTGCAGTTCCTTGATCAAGTTTTGCTCTCCTTTATACCTCTATATTGACTTTTTAGAATTCTGTCAATATTTGCTAAGGACTTGGCAGGACACGACGTGGTAATTCTCAGTCTTTGACCATACTTAAAGCACTTTCTAGCCTCAGCTGAGATTGTTTGCCTTTTATTTATTCCTTTCCTGCGTAGGTGCAGCGGTTTATGAGGTGGTTGGTCTAGTACTTTCTGTTCTTTCTGGCTTTCTGGAGTTAGAACAACTTCCAGATTGATCGCCTTCAGAGAGTTCCCTTTGACAGGAGTGGGCGCACTTCCATTTGGGCTGACAGACAGCCCAATGTCAGCCGACTGCTTCGCGACCTCGGGGTCTGGCGAGGTTCCAACCTGCTGAAGTTCTTGGATCCCGACAATCTGGCTTGGTGTGTTCGTGAGAGGCCCAATCCAGTTTTGGGCACTTGCACTTTCCACCAATCTGCATGGGCTATACTCATGGTGGCCTCTCACATCCCGACTTTTGCACTTGCACGTGTGACGTTTCGAATATGCTCACTGCTTCGTCGCCTGGGTTGATTGCTTCAGCCACCGGTTGATCTGATCCAGGATTATCTTGGTAGTTATCTTGTTGGGATTGCGAGAAATCCTCGGACCAGTACTTAATAATTCCAACATTGTATGTTTCCCCTTAAACTTCGACTTGGATCTCTTCATTAATAATCGACATTTTTGTTGTGTTAATTTCCGCCTGAACTTCTAAGAGTTGTGGGAGCTTACTCATGTCGGAACATATCTCCGTAATCTCTCCAAGATGCCTTGTTATCATTCGTCCGAATTTTCTGACCAAGCTTGGAGCGGGATACCCTGGATCGCAATGCTTGTGAGCCTACTGGTTAGATGATCTGAAGCACACCATTCTTTAATTTCCCATCCAGAGTCAAGCATTGACTGTTTGAAATCGTCGGCCTTGCATTGGTCTTTGAAGAATACTATGACTTTGGATTGTGTTAAACAGGTTATTCCTTCAGTGTGTTCTCCCCAGTCATAGAGGCTCTGCTTGACACGAAGTAAGCTAGCCGGAGATGACGAGTCAATCATCACCCCACGACTCAGTTTTTCTTTCATCTCCAATGAGGGTGATAGACTAATGAAACCTTGAGAACGTTGGTCACGTCCTGGAGTTGGGCTATTATGCGGTGGAGGCGAAGGAGGGGGAGGAGGAGGCTGAGGCTCCTGAGTTCGCGAGTTCGAACCGACAATTGGCCGTTTCGGAGCCCACTGAGCCGAAGATCCTGGGAAGTGATGCTGCTAGATAGCAGTCTGAGTTTGAATCTTATGTCCATCCACCATCGTGCCATTCGTTTCTAATATAGCTTGATCCGCATCCTTCTTATCCATGTATTCAACGAAGCCATATCTCGTACCAGTGCGGATACGAGTATTCTTAGGCAGTCGCATGGCCACCATTTGCCCGAATCCATCAAACAGCTTCCAGATTGTGCCATATCTGGAATTTGGGTTGATATTGTCTATAAATACCGTGGCTCTCGGGGTTGACTGCCCGAAGGATCTATGGATGTCATGGAACCAGGTGAAGTTACGTGAAGTAGGGGTGAGACTGCGTAAAAAGGTAGGGGACTGGGTGAATTTGTGGAGACTGATTGAGGAGGGAGAGGGGGATAGTAGCCTGAACATATATTTATAATGTTTGAATTTATCTCAAATATAAAGTGTTGATGTATTGTGTTTAGCATAAATTTAGATTCTTATAAACAAATTTCTTGACTAGATCTAAAAGAAATAATAAAAAGTTGGGTCCCTAATATAGGGGGCCCTGTTCGATTGGTCTCTTTGAATAGCGCCTGTAAGTCGGGTCTGGATCATCCCTATATGTCACCTTTATGCCAATCCGAACATATATTAGGATAGAATGTATAATTCACGTAGGGTCCACACAAGATCCACCAATTTATATCATAAATATACTATTCACACTTATTTTTAATATAAGTCGTTTTGAGGATGAATGGATAACTCCAAAACGACATTATATTAAAAATAGGTGGGAGTATTAAATATACCAAAAGCCGAACAAAGCCTAATCGTATCTCTTTCTGTTCAAATTCCGCACATAATTGAAAGTTGCTGATTAAGTCTTGATTCCTTTTCTGTGAGAAGCTTGCAAGTTGTAACTGCCATGCGTGACGTTGCCGTTCCAAATTCATCTAATGGCGCCAAAAGCAATTCTCGGAAATGGACAACAACATTTATGTTAATGGAATTTCCTATTAGTAACCAAAGAATATTAGGCTCTGATCCTACCGTCCAATACACGTCAGTCAATCCCGTCGCTCTCAAGATTTCAGAATCACGATCATCGTGTGGAGAAAAAGAATTAGGAGAGTAGACTACAATTAGATGAGTCACGATGTGATCTATTAACCACAAGTCATCCGGCTGAAGTGGAAATTAAGGATGACTCGGGTAAGTTTGGACATTAGCTAATAGGTGATGATTGATTGATTAAGTTTGGGGGCGTTAGTAACAGATGATGATTAATTGTTTGTTTTATGACACATTTTTTTACTTTAATATTAAACATATAAGATAAAATAATTTCATAAAACTAAATTTTGTCATATATAGTTTATGATGTAAGAATCATTTATCAAACTTAAAATTTTAAAATTATTTTATCTTATATGTTAAATACTGAAGTCAAAAGACATGTTCAAATAGTGAACAAGACGGTCAATTCGCGACGGAGGAAATATAACATTTTCGGTAGTTACAAGTTCTAGTTGATTAAATGAAAATAATTACTAAGTCACAAATTAACTAACTGATAGCTTGTAAAAGCTAGGTTTAACTCTAATCTTAGTTTACTTTTATATTTGCATGTAACTATTAGGAATATGTTAGTCCATTTACTCTTTGTACGTTTCTAGTCATGTAACTAGGACATTTCTTACTTGTAACACATTACTGGTTCACATATTACACAGAACCGGCTTTTCTTTACAATCTCGGTTTAAGACAAACTGTGCCGGCCAAGTAATTAAGATAGCATATAGATACAATTCTAGGGTTCATTCTCAGTCACTTCCTGACTGGCCTTCTCGGTATCTCAATGAATCAAATTGTGATTCTTGTTCCTCGTAATATGAGTTCCTGATTCTTCATTCAAGAAACCTTCTCTTCGATCTCTCCTTCTGTCAAGATCTAAGAGTAACACACTGTTACGGTTATATTTGTTTCTTGTCCAACAAGTTGTTGCCAGCCTGTTCCTTGCTGAGCTGGATTCTGTTTACCTATCTCTCCTCCTATATAAGAGGATGTTAGCTTCTTTACTGTAATAATCAGACTCATAATAATAACAAGTTGAATTCCTTTCTTTCCCGCTCTGCTCTCCTTCTCTGTTAGTTCACTGTTTCATTAACTCTTCAATGGCGTTTAACAAACCACAAACACAAAGCCACATTTAACATGGTATCAGAGCGTCGATCTTGAACGCCTGATCTCGCCTTCCATTCTAAGTGTCTGCGTTAGTTGTTTTGCTCCTAGTTCCTTTCTTCAGTCGAGATGACGACAGGAGAGACGGTGACAGAAGAGAATACAGATTCGACTGTCATGGAAAGATTGATAAACAGTCTTGGCCAGAGTAGATCTTCGACAGATCTTACTTCAGATCCTATGTACGCTCACAACTCTGAGCATCCAGGAATGATTATAGCATCAAAGTTCAGTGGTTCGGGCTTCCAAACCTGGAAACGGACGGTACTCATATCTTGATGTCTAAAAATAAGCTAGGCTTCATCGATGGAAGTGTTGAGAGGCCTGAGGAAAGCGATCCTAAGAGAGGTGCCTGGGATCGCTGTAATGGATTGGTCATGGCGTGGATCCTCAATGCGCTGGAGAAAGACATTTGTGAAAGTCTGATTTTCCACTCTACAGCGAAAGATATGTGGAAGAGTCTTCTCTCGCGCTTCGATCAGGTTGACGGTGCTCGAAGGTTCAATCTGAAGAAAGATCTCTGTCGATTGGAACAAGGAGAAGATACGGTTAGTCTCTATTTCACGAAATTTAAGAGTATTTGGGACGAACTCTCTTCTGTCGTAACCCTAAGTACCTGTAATTGCTGCAAGTGTGGACATAATGAAAAGGTTGTTAAAATGCTTGAAGAAGATCAAGTCCTTGAGTTTCTGATGGGATTAAATGAAAGATACGTGAATGTAAGGGGAAATATTCTTATGTTGAAGCCTCTTCCTAATCTGGAGACCGCGTACTCGTTGATCCTTTCTGAGAACACAGAGGGATAGTGGAAAGAATAGAAGAGGCGATTCTGATGTAGAACGATTTGCTAATGTAGTCAGTGGTAATAAACCGCAACAGTATCTTAAATGGCAAAATACTGGTGTAGGAAATAAGAAAGGAAAACGAGGAAAGGAAATTTGTACTTACTGTGAGAAACCTGGACACAGTGAGGACAATTGTTATTCGAAGCATGGATTTCCTGGATCATCCAGGCCTTTCTGTCACCACTGTGAGAAGCATGGACACACAGAGGAATCATGCTATGTTAAGCATGGCTTTCCTGCTGGTTGGAAGTTTGGGAAGAATAAGAAAGTCATGGCTAATGCTGTCTCTGAGCCATCTGTTGACGGTAGCATTAAAGGGAAGAATGATCCTGCTGTTGGAATCACTCAGGAACAACTTGGCCTTCTGATCAGTTGCTTGCAAAACATGAATGTTTCAGAAAAGAGAGGCAGCTCAAGCTGTAATTTTGCAGGTAACTTCATTGATCGTTACTATTATTGTCTTAGTGCTGCAAATAAGACTATTGGTGAAAACTGGATAGTAGATACAGGAGCTACCGATCATTTAAGTGGAAGAAGGAACCTCTTTCATGATGTTGTTCCACTCAGTGAAACACACGGTTTTTCTACCAGACGGTCGAATTCAGGAAGTTCATTCCATGGGAAAGGTTTTTCTTGACAGACATTTCTCTATCAGAAATGTTCTTCTGGTTCCCAGTTTTAAATATAACTTGCTCTCTGTTAGCAAATTTGTCGCACAAACAGGATGCAAAATGTTGTTTGATAACAGATCTTGTGTGATACAGGACCCAACATCGAATTTTGAGAAAGTTGTTGGAAGAGAAGAGAAAGGATTATACATACTTGATTGTGCAGCTGTTGCAAAATTTTTTAGAGAAAAGGAGAATCTCAGCAGTCAAAGGAGTTTGGTCTGCGTTTTATCTACTCAGAATAAGGCCATGTATTGGCACTGTCGACTTGCTCATGTACCTCAAAACAAGTTAATAAGTCTAGCGGTTTTACACAGCAGTATGGAGTGGATTACTCTGAACTTTCTCCCCCGTTGTCAAGATGACAACCATTCGAAGTCTGATTGCAGTTGCTATTAAGAAAGGGTGGAGTCTCAGCCAACTCGATGTTAATAACGCCTTTCTCCATGGCGATTTATATGAGGATATATACATGAAGCTTCCTCCTGGTTTACAGATCGACGACACAACAAGGTTTGTCATCTGAAACGTTCTCTTTATGGCCTCAAACAGACCTCAAGGCAGTGGTATGCTCGACTTGCTACCTTTCTCAAAACCATGGCTATCGCAGTTCATACAATGATTACTCGTTGTTCTCTAAACATAATGGTGATAAAGTTGTTCACATTGGCGTTTATGTTGACGATTTATTAATTTGCGGGGATGATTTTGAAGAGATTCGTCAGCTGAAGCTTCTTCTCGATAGCGAGTTCAAATTAAGGACCTTGGTGTCCTTCGGTATTTTTTGGGCATGGAATTTCTGCAAACAACAAAGGGATTTGTTGTTACCCAGCGGAAATATGTCCGCGAACTGTTACAGGAATTCAATGTGGATGGTGCTTCTGTTTCCAGTCCCCTTGACTCAGCTATCAAATTATTGCCTGACCAGGTGTGAATTATTTGAAGATGTTGAGCTTTACAGACGTTTAATTGGCAAGCTTAACTACTTAACCAACAGTCGCCCAGATTTGTCTTTCAGTGTCCAGTTGCTTAGTCAGTTTCTTAACAGTCCACGACATCCACATTATCAGGCAACAATTCATGTCCTACGCTACATCCAAGGTACAGCTGATTTGGGAATTTTGATGAATAATAACCCTTCTTTGAAACTAGTTGCCTACTGCGATTCAGATTGGGCTTCTTGCCCCATCTCTCGCAGGTCTGTCAGTGGCTATTTTATACAGTTGGGTGGTTCTCCAATATCGTGGAAGAGTAAGAAACAGGCTTGTGTCTCACTCTCATCTGCGGAGGCGGAATATCGCGCAATGCGCAAAGTTACTGCAGAGCTTGCTTGGCTCAGTCGCCTCCTTCAAGAATTGGGGATTACTGATAACGCAGCAATACCTCTCCACTGTGATAACAGAGCAGCTGTCTTCATTGCAAAAAACCCTGTCCTCCACGAACGAACTAAGCACATCGAAATCGATTGCCATTATGTTAGAGAACAGCTCCAGCAAGGCCTTATTTCTGTGTCTAACATTCCTAGTTCTCTTCAGCTGGCCGATATGCTCACCAAGAACCTTCCTGGCAAAACTTATCGTTCACAGTTTGTTCCCATGGGTTTATCTGCTCCCTGATGTTCAAGACTTGTCTGGTTTTACCATCCCAGTCTTGTGGGGGGGTGTTACGGTTATATTTGTTTCTTGTCCAACAAGTTGTTGCCAGCCTGTTCCTTGCTGAGCTGGATTCTGTTTTACCTATCTCTCCTCCTATAAGAGGATGTTAGCTTCTTTACTGTAATAATCAGACTCATAATAATAACAAGTTGAATTCCTTTCTTTCCCGCTCTGCTCTCCTTCTTGTAGTTCACTGTTTCATTAAGCTCTTCAATGGCGTTTAACAAACCACAACACAAAGCCACATTTAACACACACATTAATTTAGTAAATAGATACTATCTTACAATAAGAAACCAAACATATTTATTGAGAAAATTAATTCGTACTAACTATTTCAATTATGCAAAAACGAGGCCTATAACTGATTTTTCATCAGTCAACATTGCTACGTTCGGGAGTGACATAAATGTGGCATATTTGTGCCGATGTTTTATACCATGTTATGCTGCTCTCCTTTTGCTTTGTTGTTTGGCATCGCCTTTCTATGATCCCGAAACATACTCTCAGCACGGGGAGTGGATTTGATGACGGAAGCCCGTTCTCCGTCCCGACAGAAACTCTTTTTTTTTTCCTTTTGTTTATATAGGAGAGAAAGACAACTCCCGACCAAAACTTTTGTTTTGTTCTTTTTCTTTTGTTTCTATGGTGGAGAAAGATCATCAAGTTGACGTACTTTTACATATTTTTTTATTTTACAAAGATTTCAGTTAATAATTATAGAATAATTATTAATTATATAAACTTTTTATATAACTATATCCCCCTATATGGTTATTGTATAGTAATTTTTGTTTCTAAGTAAGTAGTAGTTTCTAAATATTATAATATTTTTTGTTTATATATGTAAAATATTGTAGTATATATCAGTTCAAAATATAAGTCTTAATCAACTGAATAATTTTTTTATAATTATAAATTTCAAAATAATAAGCAGTTATTTATAATGTTTTTTGTATATATATGTAAAAATGAGCATACACCATGATTCATATACACTATGACTCGATAAGAACAATCAAAATGAAAGATATATAAACAGTTATTATTATCTTTTTAAAAATAAAATAGTGATGGATATGATAAAGGTTGTGTGCATGTTTCTAAACATAAGTGAAAATATTTATAAATTATCATTGCTACGTAAAAACCAAGGTTAATAAATACATAAAAACGACTCCAATAACTCGGTTTATCATTTCCAAACTTTTAAAGTCTTCAGGTTTATGAATTAGTCAAGCTTTGTAAACTGATAAATGGTAAGAAAATATTCTTATACACTATTATTCTATAAGAACGGTCAAAGGAAAAGATATAGTATAAAAAAAGTGTCATCTTTTTTAAATAGTGACGGAAACGATTATAGAAGGTTGTGTACATGTTCCAATCATCAGTGAAAACGTTTTAATTTATCGTGGATACGTAAAACCAAGATTAAATCGACTCCAAAAACTCAGTTTATCATTTCCAAATGTTTTATAGCCTTCAGGTTTTCAATCAGTCAAACTCTGTAAACTGATAAATGATTAAGAATATTCTTATACACTATGATTCAATAGAAACAGTCAAAGGAAAAGATATAGTATAACAATTACTGTCATCTTTTTTAAAATAGTGATGAAAACGATTATAGAAGATTGTGTACATGTTTCTAATCATCAATGGAAACGTTTATAATTTATCGTGGATACGTAAAACCAAGATTAAATCAACTCCAAAAACTCAGTTTATCGTTTCCAAATGTTTATAGCCTTCAGATTTATCAATCAGTCAAACTCTGTAAACTAATAAATGCTAGGAGAATTTCTTATACAGTATGATTCAATAGAAACGGTCAAAGTAAAAGATATAAACAATTAGTGTCATCTTTTTTAAAAAAGTAATGGAAACGATTATAGAAGATTATGTACATGTTTCTAATCATCAGTGGAAACGTTTATAAGTTACGTGGATACGTAAAAACCAAGAGAAATGAATACGTGAGAATCGACTCCAAAAACTCAGTTTATTGTTTCCAAATGCTTATAGTCTTCGAGTTTATCAATCAATCAAACTCTGTAAACTAATAAATGCTAGGAGAATATTCGTATACACTATGATTCAATAGAAACGGTCAATGGAAAATATATATAACAATTAGTGTCATCTTTTTTAAAGTAGTAACGGAAACGATTATACAAGATTGTGTACATTTTCTAATCATCAGTGGAAATGTTTATACATTCTCGTGGATACGTAAAAACTAGATTAAATGAATACGTAGAATTTACTCCAAAAACTCAGTATATCAATTTCAAATGTTTATAGTCTTGAGGTTTATCATCATTCAAACTCAATAAACTGAGAAATATTCTTATACACTATGATTCAATAAGAATAATCAAAGGAAAAGATATATAACAATGAAAACGATTAAGAAGGTTTACATGTTTCTAATTATCAGTAGAAACATCTACGAGTTATCGAGGATACGTAAAAACCAAAGCTAAATGAATACTTAAATATAAGATAGAGTGATTTTATAAATTTAAATTATGCAAATGATTTCTTATGTGGTAAATTATATCTTGACAATTTTTTTTTATAAAATTATTTTATCTTAAATATATTCTCTCCAAAAAAATAGATGATTTTGTAGTCGTTGACACAAAAATTAAACAAAAAAAGTAAACCATCTTAAAAATTGTGAATGAAAACTGTGGGTTGAGTTGGAAAATAAAGGAAAAAAAAATTAAAACATCTTATAATTTAAAAGTAATGTGAACAAAAAAAAAATAGGGAAAATTCACGAGATACCCCTGTTTTCTTTCGTAATTCATAATATACCCCTGTAATTTTCGTAATTTAACTTTAAACATGCTTAAATGTTGTCCAAAATTGATGAAACTTTACATGGACGATGCTAAAGTGTTATATTTTGGTCCAATATCAATTTTGAAGCTTTTAAACTCACATGTGACCTGTGGGACCCAATGAATATGTGACTGTTCATTGGGTCCCACAGGTCACATGTGAGCTTAAAAAACTTCAAATTTGATATTAGACCAAAATATAACACTTTAGCATCGTCCATGTAAAGTTTCATCAATTTTGGACAACATTTAAGCATGTTTAAAGTTAAATTACGAAAATCACAGGGATATATTGTGAATTATGAAAGAAAACAGGGGTATCTCGTGAATTTTCCCTAAAAAATAAGAACATAAAAGAGTGAATACTAAAGTGGAAACCATACTAATTCGGACAGGTAAGAAGAGGCTAGAAAAGGGGACAAGGGGACAAAGATGAACGCTCAGAACCCACTCATAAAAACAAGTAAACGTTGGACAGTAGGATGGACGCGACGGCTGAGATTGAATTTGTTTTTTTAATATGGACGTTCTGGATCTGTCCGTCCCAGACAGAAATAAATGTTCCGTCACAAAAGCCTCAGCGCTCGGCACCTCCTTATTCATCCTCTTCTCTCCTTCTTTTATTGCGCCGTTCACATGATGATTACAATCTTCTTCTTTGTCTCTTCATTATCTTTCAAAATTTGGATATATACGGACCTTTGATGTACGGTTTGGATATGTACAAGCCTTTCACGTGTAGAGCATGTATGCTCCCTGTTTGCCAGTTAGCTTGTCATATTACTGAGAGAAGAGAAACTGAAGCGCAAAGCATGTATGCTTGCTCGCCAGTTAGGATTACAAAATTATCGTGACTGAAGAGAATGAACAAACCTTGAGTGAAGATAATGAAGACCACCATGAAATTCTTTCCTTAATTTTCACTTCTTTAATTGTCCTTATTTTTGCTCTCATACCCCATTTTATCAAAAATATTTTTTATATATTAAAATAGAAAATGGGTGAATGAGTGGTCTTAATATAAATGTTAACAAATTTAATTTTTTTTATTTATATGCATGTTTTTTATAAAAAAATTCAGTGAATGTAGTTTTTAAGATTACCATTGGTAAAAATATGGTGTAAAATCACAGTACTCCCTCCGTCCTGAATTGACCGTCCTGTTTGCTTTATGGCACGTTTTTGCACTTCAATATTAAGCATATAAGATAAAATAATTTTATAAAACTAAATTTTGTAACATATAGTTTATCATGTAAGGAATCATATGCAAAATTTAAATTTTCAAAATTAATTTATCTTATATGTTAAAAATTGAAGTCAAACGACATGTCCAAATAGTAAACAGGACGGTCAATTCAGGACGGAGGGAGTATTTAATTTTATGTACATACAGTAATAAAGTTTACTACTTTAGTTATCATTTTTATTTTATAATTTATTACTTATTTATATTTTTATGTAAACCATTGACTAATTGACTTTAGCGAAAAAATAAAAGGCCCCTAAAAAATGAATCAAATTAATGTACTTTACACAAATTCTGATCAAACAGTAGTTTATGTTTGTATTAGCTTTTTTTTGTATTGAGTTTATCAAAATGTGGACATGCAAGACCTATAATGGTGACCAAATAACTTATCTTGTCACATTTGTTAGTGGTTAATTTATCTATTTTTTAAACAAAATTTGTTTAAATGTCAATTGATATTTATAGTTGTACAGGCTATACACACACTAACCAACTGAACTAATTGCTGCAAAAAATGTCTCACACTGCCACACAACAATTTTTAATACAACTACAAATAAACTAGCATAAAACAATTAACAACCATACAAGACAAGCTGCCAGTATACTGCAAAACAGCTGCAAAGTAGTCATACCGTGCAAATTTACAAGTCTAGAACTGATTTCTTCATCAACAAATAAAAGTAAAAAATTGTTGATACATCAACTAAACCCAAAACGAGAGTAATTTTAGATTGACTAACAGGTCAAGTGACTAGTGAGTAGGTTTAGAAAATGAAGTTCAATTTTCAGTACTACTCCCTCCGTCCTGAATTGACCGTCCTGTTTGCTTTATGACACGTTTTTCCACTTCAATATTAAGTATATAAGATAAAATAATTTTATAAAACTAAATTTTATAACATATAGTTTATCATGTAAGGAATCATATGTAAAACTTAAATTTTCAAAATTAATTTATCTTATATGTTAAAAGTTGAAGTCAAACGACATATCCAAATAGTAAACAGGACGGTCAATTCAGCACGGAGGGAGTAGAATATAGACTGCATCGCATGGCGAAAATACGACAGATACGGGCGCGTTCCGGTTTATACACACCCAGCCGCAGTTAGAGCAACACTTCTTGTTCAACTTTGCAGGCGCCAAGCAGTTCCGACAAGCAGAATATAGAGAGTTACGCAATGGCTCTGCAGAGAGGATTCGTGCTCTTGTCCCAGCAATCCCGAGCTCTGCTCTGGAAAAATGCGCTCTTAGCGTGGCGGAACATCCGATCAACTCTTCTCCGCCTCTTCTCCCCCCTCTTCTTCTTTTTCTTGCTGTTCTCCGCGCACAAGGCGAACCAGTCTTGGAGCTCGAACCGGCCCCAGCGATCCAGCTCCTCTGTCGCGTCCCGATCTTTTGAGAGTCTCGCATCCCTACCGATCCCGAGCTGTGACGAGACGTTCCGTCGCCGTTCGAGGCAGAACCTAGACGGCGGTTGTTACGACTTCGTCTGGAGTGGGAATTCCAGCCGTGTGATACGGACTATCGTCGATCGGATCATGGCGAGTAATCCTGGTCGTGAGATTCCGGCCGACAAGGTATGCAAATTCGATTTCCCCGCCGCGAGGTGTACTGGAGTGAATTTCTCTAAATTTCTGCCCCGTGACCCTTTCCTTGGCCTGAAATAAGAATACATTAAGGATTCGTTTAAGTTCATGTTCATGCCTCCTATTTTTAGTCGTTTGGTTTCGTACGTCCAGCTGGAAAATGAAGAGAACAGGAACTTCGCTTATGCAAAATTAGTAGCCAATAATGAGCAATGAAATAGTGCGACCATTCACTATGGTTTTTGCTAATGCACACAGGTGCTTTCGTTTAGCACAGAGGAGGCAGCCAATGACTGGCTGATTCGCGGTAACAATGGCATGCTTTCCCAAGTAGCCGTGCATTTCCGTGAGAGGAATAGTTCGTTCATTAGCTACGGTTTTCAGTTCCATCCAGACATAATGAGAGACGCAACAAGACACGGTAACGAAGATCTTGCGTTCAAGGTTCTCCTCCCTCTTCAGTTCGCAGCTGAGCGCGAGATGGCCAGATCATTATCCAGAGGTGTTCTGAACTACTATCATTTTTCAAGGACAACTAATTAAATTTATAGTTAGCGCTTTGATCAGTTTTTCTTTAGCTATATATGTATATCAAAGTAAAGTCATACCAATTACTTATGGAACCACCACAACTTGTTTTCCAGTCCCAAATCTTGGTTGGCAAGTAGGCATCAGCGAGTATCCTCATCCTCAACCGGATGAAGATATACACCAAGATGACATGGCCACGGTCGGAAGTTTTAGTGGTGATGATGACCACACAACGCTAAATCCATTTGCGGTTGCTGCATCTGTAGACACAGATACTCTAACGCCGTTGTTCCTTCTGGTTATTTCCGTGTTTGGTATTGTGGGCCAAATGAGTTCTTTGGTTATGGAGAAAGAACTCAAACTTCGCCAGGTATGACATGTTATGCATTAATGAATATTGTACATAAAATTTATCAGTAGACAATCCGGTTATATTTCGTCAATGTATATTCTTGACATCCTTGCTCCAAATATATGTCTCAGGCTATGACGATTATGGGTCTTTATGAGACTGCCTACTGGCTATCATGGGTTGCATGGGACGGCGTTGTCACTTCTCTTTCATCTCTCCTCATTGTGCTCTTTGGATTGATGTTTAAGTTCAACATTTTCTTACACAACAGTTTTATGATATGGTTCCTACTACTCTTTCTCTTCCAAATGAGCATGGTAAATACCATCCAGTGCCATATTCTTCTTCTCCTTATGTTGTAACCATGTAACATCACATTTATATATAATATTCATCAAACTTATGTTGTATAATCTCACTTCTCTCAGACTACTTTTGCTTTTGCGATATCGGCTTTTGTGAACAAGTCCTCTTCAACAACAGCCGCAGGATTCTATGTCTTCATTTTTGGATTTATCTGTCTGGTAACATAGTCTGATTCCTTGTGGAAGTATCTTTGATTTATATGATCACTTATCTTATAAATGCTGTCGATACAATGATAAATTTTCAATCATGCAGATTGTGACAGAAGCAGCTTCTATGTATGATAATATTAAAGTCACTAGTATTTATCGCTTCATATGGTCCCTTTTTCCACCCAATTCGCTCGGTGGAGCTCTTTTTTTGCTGATGGATGCAGACGGTATCACCTGGGATGATCGTAGCAAATGTGTCTCCGATTCCAAATGCCTCGTGTCAATTGTAGGAATTACTTGTAACCCCTATCAAATCCATCTGCATACTTTCATTTCTAATTTCTGTATGATACCTGATTGAATATCAATTTTCCTCATTAGTCTTATTGTCTATCTTATCTTAATGTCCTTGCAGAACTACTTCTATGAAATGCTCATATTGTCCTTCTTCATCTGGCTTCTTTTGGCGATCTACTTTGATAACATTCTTCCAAACCCATATGGTGTGAGGAAATCTGTGTTTTACTTTTTAAATCCCAAATATTACATAGGAAAAGAAGGGAAGAAAGTGGAAGGTAATATTATACACTTGATATTATATATGACAAATCAGGCGTTTGTTTTGGTACTCAAAACACCTATCTTCTGTGGCTATGAGATCATTTTAACCTTTGCATTTTTATGCATATCTACAAGGCGGAATATGTACCTGTTGTCTGGGTCCGGTTCCACATCAAGAACACAACACCATTGCAGATGATGAGGATGTTCTTGAAGAGGAGACTAATGTCAAAGAAATGATGCAACAAGGCAGAATTGACCCAAATGTGGCTGTCCAGATACATGGCCTGGCGAAGATGTATCCTGGAAGAAGGCAATGCAGTGGTTGTAAATGCAAGAGGACATCTTCTTATCAGGCTCTCAGGGTAGAAACTTTCTCCCGTCCTGTCTGTCTATTTCTTGTGAACATATTCTGATTATACCTCTTTTCTGCCGCTGACATTGTCTTTTGATGTGGTGAATTTTGAGTCTTGTCATTTCATTCAAAATATTTCTACACTTCCTTTTAGGGATTATGGGTAGCTTTTTCCAAGGACCAGTTGTTCTGCCTTTTGGGACCTAATGGAGCTGGCAAAACCACTACGATAAATTGTTTGACTGGAATCACACCGGTCACTGGAGGAGATGGTAATTACTGCCTCGATTAGTTCATTGCTTCCGTTCTTAAATTCTGAGATTCTTTAAATTGTTTTTTCCCATCCTCCTTGAGATAATACAGGAATTATGCTGAGAGTTGGGGGAGTGATGCTCATACAAACGTTTTCCTGGTTTCTTCTTTTTCGTATATTACAGCAATAATTTATGGGAACTCCATTCGAAGCTCCGTTGGCATGTCAAATATCAGAAAGATGATAGGAGTGTGTCCCCAGGTGACAGAATATCATGTCTCCTTATGTTCTATAACTTGTTCTTAAATTCTCGTGGTCAAGTAAGACTAGGCAATCTAGTTTGACCACATCCTCTGGGATGCTTGATTTATGCAGTGTGATTCAACAATTTTCTCTTCTTTCAATTCTTCTAGTTTGATGTACTGTGGGATGCTTTAAATGGTCAAGAGCACTTGTACCTCTTTGCTATGATCAAGGGACTAGCACCTAAGACGTTTGGGACGGTACGTTTTCTTCTCCTAATCAAACATCCCTGCTTGTGTGCCTTTGTCAGTTCTTAATGTTTGCTAACATACTCTTATATGTATATAGCTCAACCATGGAGATATTCTTTTACATGAGACCAAGTTAACCATACCAGTCAGATTATTCTTCAGGTGGTTCAAGACTCTCTTGCCGAAGTGAGGCTAACAGATGCATCCAAAATGAGAGTTTCAAGCTACAGTGGAGGAATGAAGCGTCGCCTTAGTGTCGCTATAGCCCTGATTGGCGATCCAAAGTTAATCTTCTTAGATGAACCAGTAGGCAAAGAGATTAAAACGATGTTAATGATAATGTAGATTTATATTAAATGGTAAATATCTCAGAGCAGAACTTTTGGTATGTATTGTGTGTAGACAACTGGTATGGATCCCATAAGCAGGAGGCATGTATGGGACATTATAGAACGTGCAAAGACGGGACGAGCCATAGTTCTCACTACCCACTCGATGGAAGAAGCTGATATACTGAGCGATCGAATCGGAATTATGGCAAAAGGCAGACTCCGGTGCATCGGAACTTCTATCCGGCTGAAATCCCGATTTGGGACCGGTTTTATCACTAATGTTAGTTTCAGTGAGATTTCTGATGGAACACACAAACAAGAGGCTGTTAAGCAGTTCTTTGATTCAGTACGTTTTGACGACACTGAAAATCTCCCAACTTCTTCGACATCGTTGGACTCCAACAAATAATTGTTCTCTTTATGGTTGCAGCGTCTGAATGTGAAGCCCAAGGAAGAGAATAAGGCGTTCCTCACGTTCGTGATTCCTAATGAGAAGGAGGAAGTCTTAACGGTAAGAACTTCTCCGCAACTTTTTTACAGTGATTTCAACTGCATAACTGGTTCATGACTCATAACATTAGTCTTTCCAAGATAACGTATGAAACAGTTTACTTTTGAATATATACTTCCCTCGCCCCACCGAAGTTGATAATGGTCTTTTTTTTATTCCATTTCAGAGTTTCTTTGCTGAACTTCAAGACAGAGAAGAAGAATTTGGCATAACAGACATCCAACTCGGTCTCACAACACTGGAAGATGTATTTCTGAACATTGCAAGGCAGGCTGAGCTTGAAAGTGCATTGGCAGAGGGAAGATTGGTAACTTTGACTCTAACCACTGCTGGGATGTCTGTTCAGGCAAGTCATGATCTGTTGATTTGCTTCGGGCTTCCTGTAGACCTTTATAAGTCTTCTAATAAGAGCATGTCAAACCCCTCTGAAGTGGATGTTTTAGTTGAGGACAGCACTGCTGGAGTTTGCCTGCATTCTTTCTCCAAACGGGCAACAGATTCAACTCTTGATGATCACGCTCATTGTATTCTAGTCCAGCCAGATAATTAGTACCTATTTTTGCGGCTCTATGATCATTTCATTATTCTTCTATTCGTCTCATTTTTGTTTTGCAGATACCCGTGGGGACAAGGTATGTGGGAATCCCCGAGACAGAATCAGCAGAGCACCCAAGAGGCATAATGGTGGAAGTATACTGGGAACAAGACGATTCTGGTGCACTCTGTATTTCAGGCCACTCTAGAGAAATCGGGATCCCTGCTGGCGTTGATTTGGCTCCAGGGACTGTAATAAGATCCAGGGGGCAACCTATAGGACAAAGAGGACTGCTAAATGGGGTCGTCATTGATCCTAACCAAATTCCTCATGGAGTTTCTTTCTCGTGAAACATTTTAGAAGGGGTAGAGGTGGGGAGGGCTTAATATGTCGGATTGAAGAGTGATTTGGGAGATTGACTCTGTTCTTTTTATTTTAAAGAAGGGAGATGCGTTGACTTTATATACAAGAGAGAGGGGAGGTATGTATAAAATGTTAAAGGTTATAAAATGTTAAAGGTGATCTCAGTTTCGTAGTACTATTTAATAGAATTACGACGAGGTTTAGGTGTTTGACGGGGATACTGTTGCTATCACATTTTCGTAATACATTTGCTTCTCTTTTTTTTTTTTTTTGAAAGCACATTTGCGTTTGTTGTTAGTGCCGTGAATTCTAGAGAATTAGAATAATGCGCGGAGCTAACTGAATATATGAGAAGTAGGATAAATGAATAGATGTTAAAGCGTAAACAGTAAACTTGAATTGATTACAAAACACGTAGCTTTTGGAAATCTAAACCCTCATCGACTTATAAGGGGTGTAGAGAGGTTGATGAAATCCCCCCCCCCCCCCCCCCCCCCCCCCCCAAAGATTTCTTATAATTAGGTAGAAATCAATCAAGGAAAATCCCACTCCAAGATGGAATTGGTTTAGGAAATTAAGAGTAGTCCATGAATTTTGACATCCCTAGTCGTGATTATATCCAAATTGTATTGGTTGATAAAATTGGCAGGTACACTTCTGGTTGTTTGTGCATCAACCAATATTTTTCATCAGTTAAACTAAGCAAAAAAATAAAGTTGGCAATAATAATTTTTTTTGAAGTTTATTTGGAAAGATATAAAAATAAACAGATACTGGTAGATAAAGTAATGATAAACGCTGAGATTGATGGTGCGGTTCTTCAAAAAGGTGCCAGTGGTCGATGATACGTTTACTTCTAGAATTAGGTGAGAGATGTGGGGGAGTGGTACTGAGGTTGACGGAAGACCAATTTGCTTGCTTTGGTGGAGTCAATTAAAATTGATAGTTTACCCGGTTAATCTCCTTGAACTTTTTTTTTTTTTTTTTGCAAAAGGTTAATCTCCTTAAACTTCATCTATTTCTGGAACAGAAAACAGTAGTAACGTCGATTATGGTAGTAGTACATACATAAGAGAAACATAAAATAATAAACAAAACAAAACCAACCAATCATCTACTATATACCTTTATAAGAAAATTCTGTAAGCATTATTTTCACAAAATAAAAAAAAATGTGAGTATAATATGACGGACGAGAATCAAAATTCTAACTCCATAGGAAAGATTTAACTTTATTTAATTAAATGAGGTGTCTCCTACTAACGGAAGTGTACTGCGATCTTCTGATGTTGTCCAATCGCTTCTTGTAAACTTTACCGGCCATAAATACAACACCGGCTCCAGCCATGACTATCATAGCAACTCCTGCTTTCTTTCCATTGTCACCTCCAGATGGTTCATGCTCTTCATTGACATCCACTTCTCCGATCTGTGACTGTGAGTGATCAGCTTCGTTTTCGTTTCCTGTAGGCGTTGCTTCTTCATCTGGTGATGGAGGAGAGGTGTATTCCGATGAAGGGAAGGGTGGAAATTTTGGTAATGGAGATGAGGATAGAGGAGACGGTGAGGGAGAGTCGTCGGAGATGGAAGGATTTAACGGTGATGAGACTGGTGGAGAACTCATGATCATAGATGTTGCTGGAGGTGAACTGATAGTGTTTGTTGTTGATGGAGATGGTGAGGGAGAGGAAGGTGGAATTGATATGGAAGATGTTGAATTTTTGGAGGTTGATGGTGATGGTGAAGGTGGGATTGCAGGAGAAGAACTGTCGAATTTCGGGTGATGGTGAAGTAGATGAAGGTGGGATTGCAGGAGGAGAACTGATCGAATTTTCGGGTGATGGTGAAGGTGGAATCACTGATGGGGAAAGCGGAGAAGTGATCACATTTGTGGCTGGTGAAGGGGAAATCGCAGGTGGAGATGAGATTGGTGAAGGTGATTTAGAACGTCGATTTAGGGCGGAGACTGGATATAGGATAGTGAGGAAGGAGAAGATAGTGAAAAGAGCAAGGAATAGCGTCGTACGGTGCGTAACCATTGTGGTTGTTGTTGTTAGTTACCGGAAGTTGCTCGTTCGTTCGACTAATATATAACCACCGACGCAAACCGAAGACGCCTTTCAATCAAAGATTGATGAATGAATATGAGTAAGTTCTGTGAATTGATCTCAAATGAATACGATGATCGATTTGATAAGACGGCTTCAGCCTTGAGTAGAAAACTAGAAGAATGTGAGTAAGAGTTGTGTGATTCGGCGGATGGGAAGAGGGGATTATATTGAATTTGTAGGGGGGGTTGGAGTTGAAATTTTTTTTGTTTTCTTTTAAGAGTTAGTTAAGTATTTTTTAAGAATTTGTTGACAATTTACTTGAAGTAAATAAGAAAAAGTTAATTAGGTGCAATAGAAGGATCATAGTTAGATGATAGGTCTTGTTTGATGATGCCGGGATCACAAAATAAAATGTTTTTTTTTTGTTAGCGTATATATAGGTGCACCTCTGAATCAGTTATTATTTGGTTAACAAAAGTTATGGCAATACATATGGAGTATTAAACAACAAATTACAGTAAATATAGATTTAAATCAGTGTAAATGGAAAATATTTATTAATAATCAATAAAAATATATACAACAATTCAAACAAACACATTTTTAGAATTATTTAAAAGGATTTTGCAGTACAGAAGGTTTATTAATGATCATTATTAATCTTTTATAAATTAAAATTTATTAATACATTATTTAGTTGGATGCACGTAACGAATTTTTAATAATATTTAGTAAATGCCAGGTCTTGAATTAAATATAAAGCTTAAAGTTTATGTTTTGAAATACGTAAGACAATTTTTTACGGAAATATGCAACATCTGATAAATCTAGTTCTATATTATTCAAGATATTAAAATACTAGTGAATAATTATTTATTTTAATTAACTTTGTTATTTGAAAATAATCTATCCTATAAACTTTTGTCTCCATAAATAAGATATCATATATTGGTGAATAATCTAATATTTTAGTTACTAATTGGTACTCTAATTACTATGTTGTATAATTTTTATTATATAAATGTGTAATGTAAACTATGCCTCAAAAGTGAGCAAGAGCTTAGAGTTCGAATCCTCTAAAGTCCAAACCCATCTCTTCTCGACTGATCACCTTACTAGTTACTAGGTTGACTTTAATTATATACAATCATAAATCCCACAATCTTATATATCGTCTAGCATTTTACAATATGAAATATAGATCTTGTATAATCGACATATACCACAGGTTCCATGGTTTACAATCATGCCCCCTTCTCTATGTGTTCCATTGTTTACAAACATGCCCCCTAGCTAGTCTATAAATATACGTTGGATGTTACCTAAAAATAGCGTAGATTGGGTTTGAAATCCTTGATGTTTAGAATGTATCTTCAACTCAAATTAATTATCTTGATGGAACCACAACACCATGTAGTCCATGAGAGAGAAAAGCTCTCTCCTCTCTCCTCTTCTTCTTCTTTTAGTTTTTTCTTGTGCTCATGGTTTTACTTAGTAGTTCAAATCTAATCTCTAGATGTTGTTTTGCTTAATAATAACTCTGTTTAGTTTCTTGTCTTCTCTCCGGTTAGGAGAGTTTTTTTGATGTGTATAGGTTGTGTTTTAGTTTCTTTGTATTTTGTGGGTTTTGGGTGGGATTTGCAATCACAGCCAGGGGCGGAGCCAGAAATAGAAGTTGAGGGGGGCAAAGACAGAATTATAAAAAGTTAGGGGTTTTTTATTAAATTTTTCTAAAAAAAAAAATTTACACTATAATTTTATGTAGTTTAACAAAGTTAGGGGGTGTTTTGCTCCCTCCAGACCAGCCCTGTCTCCGCCACTGATCACAGCTTCCACCTTCAACATTGTTGCCAGAGCTGAAGCGTCTAATCTTTACTCCGTGGAGCAGATACCTGTCAATGAAGTCTGCGTAGCAGACGATGCCGTAAAAGCCGGTTGTGCCGCTAGCACCAACGGTGGTGCCGATGGCGGTAACCATGGTGATGGTGCGTTCACACTGTCAGCGTGGAGAAGAAGACAATCCAGCACACTCTATTTTAGAAATGACATATGTAACTTGCTGGTTAGGGAAGTTGACACATGTCCTACATGGTGTCACTTTACATCAGAGGCGGAGACAAGGGGGGCCGGGGGGGGGGAGGTGTTCGGCCCCCCCAACTCCCTCGGGTACATGCTGAAATATGTTTTAGTATTTTTGTTATATAGTTTTTTTATGTTATTAGATATTTGTTCGCCCCCATAACATTTTATAAAATGTCACTATGATATCACCAAATTCTATTTGTTATCAATTTTATTTCTGTTAATATGTAATATTTGTTCTAGAATTATGTTGTAAAAAAAAATCATATTTAGTCTACAATAGATAAGAAAATTCTTAATATTTTTTATTTTAGCAACATAGTCTATAGTAAACATGGTTATTATGTTAGTCTTACTCTTAGTAATCGTGTACCCGTACGATACATAATAAAAGTGTTTTTAGTTATTACAGATTTTGTAAATTAAAATAATATTAGAATTACTCAAAATAATTTTTGGAAGAAGTTTTTTAATAAAACTACTAGTTTAGAAGTAATATTTAATATTATTGACATTAACTTATAACTTTGTATACCTGTTTTTTCAACTAGAAATAAAAAAATGTAAAATAACTTTTTTATTTATTAATTTATATATTTCTATTTTAATGTAATTTTTATGTCAAACTATATATCTAATATCAATTTTTAAAATATAATTATATATTGAAATATTATATTAATTAAAAAATTAATTTTAATTTTAAAATATTAATTAATATTATAAAAGAATTCCCGCCCCCTTAGAGAACTTTTCTGGCTCCACCCCTGCTTTACATGTATCCCTTCTTATATAATATAAGAGTTTGTCTTGGCTACAACTGCAGGTAGCCACCTCTGGCTACCACCTCCGTTCTTTTTTTTTCTTTTAAGCGCCGCAGTGCCGTAGCGCCATATTTGTTTTGTTTTTTTTTTTTTTTAAGATTTTTATTTTCCTTTTTTATCATGAAACCTTTAAATTATTGTAATTTTTAATGTATAAGTCTAAAATGAAAAAAATTATATCATTATTCATCTAAATTCAAGCTCTTCAAAACAAGATCAGTCATGGATATATTTTGACAACTTTAAAAAAAAATATATTTTTACATGTATGAGCACAGACACGTAAAAAAACTTGTACATATGATCATACAAACCTGTACAAATGTCACTAAAACATGTACATCCTCACGTAAAACATGTATGTTAAAAACATATAGATAGTCATATAAACCTGTACGAATCATTAAATAGTACATTCTTAGATTAAAACATGTACATATAAGGAAGAACACTTATACAACATCATACAAACATGTACATATGGCCATCAAACATGTACATATGACCATACAACATGTACAGATGTTCATTAAAGAACATTATACTTCCACATTTAAACATGTACATCGTCACATTAAAACGTACATTCTCACATTAAAATATGTACATACATCCTCACATTAAAATATCATAGTATACATGTAAAAATAATTTTTTAAAAGTTGTCAAAATATATCCATGACTGGTCTTATTTGAAGAGCTCGAATTTAGAGTAACAATGATATAATTTTTTTTTCATTTAGACTTATATATTAAAAGTTACAACAATTTAAAAATTGTATTAAAGAAAAAAAATTACGCACGCACAGCACTTCAATTTTGTTTTTTCAATTTTTTCCCACTATATTTCATTAATTACAAAAATTACTCTACTATAAAAATAGCTAAGAATTTGTGATAATATCTATCTTGCTTTTCAAAAAAAATTATCTCGATGGAACCACCGACATGCATATAATAAAACTCATCGTATTTGCTTCAAGAAGAAAAAACAATGCCATACGCGTGTTGATTTGCTTACAGATGAAGGGAGGGAAGCATGAATGGAACGTATAAAGCCTATATCTGGAAGTATATATGCCTTATAATCAACTTAAAGCAAGAGCCCGTTCGGCGACGCGGAGATTAATCGCTTCTTTGAAAAAAAAAATGATTCCACATATCATCCTGTGATTGTACAATATTGTAACTATATATAGTTGTCCAGTTGTGACTTGTTAACCGTAGGAAGATGAAAGGAAACGCAGCTATTGCTGCGTTTATCCCTGTAACTTCGAACGGGACCTAATATAAGAGTTGCTTACAACTAATATTAAATAAAGTGACCGACCCAAGAAAATAATTAATTAAGTTGGAAGTCAAAATCCTGAACATAACATGAGTAGTATAAGATCTACCACAGGGGCGAGAACCTACCACGAGCATCCAGCAATCGTTTTTAATTCAACCAGTTATAACTGTGAAACAGGAAGAGACCAAGCTTCCACATCTCCATGGATATCGTTCGCGTGAGACCACCACACACAGGTCTTCGTCTTCATCATGTCATCTCCTTCCTTGCCTAGATGGAAGGGAACTGGAGAGAGAGAGAACGAGGGAGCCGGAGAGAGCGAGAGAATTTCGACAGTCGGAGGAGGCGCGGGTCATGGGATAGTCGGAGGAGCAGCCACTCTCACAGTGGGAGATGGAGGTCGTCAAAGTCGCGACCCGGCAATTGGACTCGAAACCGGCGACAGTCTCGATTTTTTACAGAGAGTAAAGGAATCCCTAGGAGGGGGGTACGATGGCGGTCGAGGTGGCAACAGAGTTTTCGACCTTCCCTGAGGTTGGGTAGCAGGCCGGCGACGTCGACCCACGGGAAGTACCAACGTAACCTGGTGCGTAGCCCTGCAGATGGCGAGAAGAAGGGATTTGGTATTGGTGACGAGAGTCAGGGGTGTTCGCTCTTCATCGACAACCTTAACAGATCAGTTGATGGGCGTGCTCTCCGGTGGCTTCTACGAATGGATGAGAGTATTATGCGCATATTCATCTCGAGGAAGCGGCGATTGAACAATAGATTGGCTTTTGCCATTGTTAAGATGTCTAGTCCTTCCCATGTCAGTCAGGCGGTGGATAAGGTTCGCGGCCGCACCTTTATGGGGTATAAATTGTTTGCGCGACGAGCTAATTATGATGCACAAAGCTCCTCTGATGTTGATGCGGGTTTGTTAAATCTGAAAGGCGGTAAGGATAAGTCTGTCTTGCCGGACAGCTCCCCGGAGTGTAAGTCTGCGGCGCCAGGTAAAGGAGAAGGTGTAGGTGGAATCGACACCGGTACTGTGAGTTTAGTGCCCCCAGGAGAAGTTGAAGTGGTGGTCGGTGGCGCGTGCATGAAGTTGGGTGTTAAGCATGTGGGCGACACGGGGGGCCTGCAAAGCTGCCAGCATTTTCAAATTCTGGTCAATTGTTGCTGCGGCTCACGTAGTGTTGAGGAGGCGGCATCGGGAGCTACTCCAGCTGGTGCTCACCTTTTTGCCATCGTGTCCCAAGGAGTCAAAAGTGGATATTGGGCCCTGTGCTAGTGCTTCTGATGGTGGGGGTGTCTCGATGAATGGGGTACTGTTTGACCCATGGAGTGGACTGTCCTATCCGGCCCAGAGTTGGACGTGTCCAATTGTAGGCTACTGGCCAGTTTTTTCCAATCTAGCTGTTGGATGGGGTCAGTCACAGAGTTGGGGTTATTATTGGCCTTATTATGCCAATACGGGCTGCTACCAAGGGGGGCCTGAACAGCCGCCCCCTCCGCCTGCTGCTCAAAATGCAAATGTTGGGGTCAATGGGGATCTTTGTCAAGGGGCAGTGGGGAGCAGTGTCCGGGCACCTGTGTACATTCGCAAGCCTAATTGTAAGATCTCGGGCTCTGATCCGGTTGTAGAGGATATCATCAACAATGAGAGAGGAGGACTGGAAGAGGATCTTCAGTGGATTATTGATCCTGGCAATGATGGAGATGTGGGGGATATTGGTAATAACTCGGGACCTGAACCAGCTACGGAGGATATCTTGAACAATGACAGGGGAGGGGTAGAGAATTATATCCCTCAGGATCAATTGATGGAGGATGATTTAGACGATATTGGCCTTAGTAGCCTTTTCGCGGACCCGGAATTTCCCCCGGGGTTCGAACCAGCTAAAGACCCTTCCATTTTGGAGGATGACCCAGAGGAGGTAGCTGTTATAGAGGAAGCAAGACAAACTCTCATCTTTGCCAAGCAGCTTGGATGCATCGTCCCTGACGAGAAGCTTGCCCTTTCTAATTATGAAGGGATCATTCGAAAACAGAAAGCGAGCGTTCGCCGGAGTTGTCACATCGAGAGTGAAGAGTCAAAAGAGGAGTCTGATAGATGCTCTAGGAGTATATCTAAAGACAAGGGCAAGAGAATTCGTGGGGCTAGACCCGTAGGATTTAGTAAGTTTTCACGAGTTAGTAAGGTGGCCACGAGGGGCAAGAAGAAGACCAAGTAGAATGGAGGGTCCCTCTCAGCTAGTAAGATCAGTAGGGTTAGAAAGGATTAGATCCTCTCAGTAAGTGTTTTCGCTCTGTTTTTTGGTTCTTTGTTTTTAGTATTTTCTCTAAAGTATTCTTAAGCGGGAAAGGCATTCATGCCACAGTACTGCTATGTAAGCTGGACAACCAGCCAATTATCAAAAAAAAAAGAAGCTTCAAGAACTTCTTTGATGACTTTTTTTTACCAAGGTATATAGTGGAGAAATAATTAATAACAAATTGTTAGTAAAACGATTCAAAAAATATTATCCAAGAAAGTGATAAGAAACGGACCCGATGTTAAACTGGCCGAATATGTTGGGCCTCTTTTAAGGTATGTTTTGTTTGAAGTTATTAAGATCAGTCCATACAGTACGAGGAATTTATAAAAGCTGGCCCCATTTTTTTTTTTTTTTTTTTATCAAACTGGACTTTATTTACTAAACAAGAATGCTGTTAACATCAAGCATAACTAAATGCTCGCTCGGAGGATGATTTAACAAGGTAAAACCCAAATCGCTACCCAAAGCCAATTTGGCTAAACTATCTGCCACACTATTGGCAGCTCTGTCCACCTTACGAATCACATGGTTCCTAATATTAGAGAGTCTCCTCTCACATGCTCTAATTAAGTTCTCCAGCGGGTGGTAGTCATTGCGCCGCTTATTCAGTAGATTGACCACTACCTGAGAATCAGTTTCAATGATAACATTATTCAGATTTAATGCTTCTGCTAAACGTAATCCATCTAGGACAGCCCAAGCTTCAGCCTCATCTATGTTGGACAGCTCCAGTCCGTGAGAAAACCCCGCCATCCAATGCCTCTATGGTCACGACAGAGTCCACCCGAACCAGCTATGCCCTGTGAGGAGACGGCACCATCCACGTTTATCTTGACCCAATCTGGAGGAGGAGGCACCCAAACCGACTGAACCTTCTATTTAGCTATGCTCTGAAAAATGTCTCTTTGTCCGGTATCCATGTAACACCCCAACCGCTAATCGTTCCATTACCCTCTAATCATACTCATAATTACCTTACTTGTAGCGGAAACTTACTTACTTACCTTCTCCCGGTGGGTGATACAACGTCGTTAGCCATCCAAGGCTAACAAGGCTACTACTACTTACGGTAACGGTCTGATGATTAGAATAACCGAATACACATTACTTACTTTACAATACCAAATACTTAACTTACATTTGATTACCGAGTATCTAAAGTATAAGAATTACAATCCAAGACTATTCCCATAAATTGAGAGTTTATACATTCTCTCCTTACTATCCAATCATGAATTCATTATCCAAAAAGGTGTACCACATGGTACACCGGTTACTCAAAATGGCCTTAGCCGTGTACAACTCGGTACACCATCCAAGTCTACTAACTATACCAAAAAGATTTGCATCCTGTCCTTACTCTACCATCACGTCTCACGGGTACCTGTAGAATAAAAACATTTTGCCCTAGGGGGTCAGCTTACGCTGAATATGATAACCGCATACCCCGCGTACTAGCGAGGGTACGCCAACTATTTGGTCGGGTACATGCGGTTCGTTTCATTCATACATACATACATGCTTATACGATACAATTCAATACATTCAATTCACAAGGCATACATACATACATTCAATACATGCATGGAAGACATTACAAGTCAACCATTCTTACTTACCGAATACTCACCGCATTACGGAGATACAATTCTCCAATACATACAAAGGTCTTGTTAGCTTCATTACACACCCGGGTTAATCGGGTGTTCGAACCCGGGTGTTCGATACTCTTTTACTCAAGGTCATTGACTTACAATAGTCAAGACCAATACACATACCATACTTACTTCTTACTTACTTTACTCCAGTTAACTCGGTATGACCTCCGGGCAGGGATTACTACATCCCACCACCGGGCTTTAGGGTGGCCCACTAATCCAGGATGCTACCCATTCAAGGGAATTGGTCCATGGAAAAGATTACAGCCAGGATTCGGATCCAACCTCTTGTGTTTCCTTATCCTCACGCGTGGCCGAAACTATATCGGACTTCTACTCATTCCCTTTACTCATTACTCATGTCAGAAGTTAGATTGTTAGGAATTAGTAGAAGTCAATACTTCATTTCCATACATTCATACAATACACAAGTACGCATTACTTACACATACTCTTCATTCTCATTCATTCATTTCATGAATTATACAAACTAAATGTTCAAGAAGATACAACAAGAACAAAATAGTTCAAACACAGCTCAATGCAATATAAGTCTGATTCGTGCATTTATCTTATTGGTGGTCACATAAGCACACAAATCGGGGTAACCAGGTTAGGATACAGGGCATGAAGAAATTATACCGTTCACCGTCGCAATGTACTACCGGATTCCTTCGATGTTCGGCTATTCGATTCCTATACATGCATGAAGTTGTATGATCAAGGATCTATTATTGATCCAACTTACCCCTTCATTAATACTCTTAATGTATCCTTACTATCCCTTTACATTCATACTTGATGATGAAACCATTCTTTTCCTTGTTACTTCTTAAGCTTGCTCCCTTACTCATTTACTTATTTCCTTACCATTACTACTTCATTAAGGGTGTATTACTACTTACATATGCATATATGTGTATAGGCATATACATACATAATTATGATTAGTATACATATAATAAAAATATATTTACATTTTTATTTTTATTTTTTTTGTTTTGTTTTGTTTTTGACTCGACCGACCTTGCAAGTCCGGTAGCAAGTCCGGTCCATTCCAGTAGCCTTCATTACGGGAATTTCTCTGGCCCGACCGAACTTGCAAATCCGGTCGCAAGTCCGGTCCATTCCAGAAGGTTTCAGACGGGAGAATTTTCTGGTCCGACCGAACTTGCAAATCCGGTCGCAAGTCCGGTCCATTCCAGAAGGTTTCAGACGGGAGAATTTTCTAGTCCGACCGAACTTGCAAATCCGGTCGCAAGTCCGGTCCATTCCAGAAGGTTCCCGTCTTTGTGATTCTGGGCTCGACCGAACTTGCAAGTCCGGTCCGGCCCAGTACTTCAGTTTAAAAATCTGTTTTCAGTTGGTTTCTTTACCAATTGCTTCCCCAATCTTTACCAATACTTCCCCACATGATTTAGCACTAATTAAGCCCTCTAAATCACCCTAGTTCATCCACCAATCTTACTACTCAATCCCCTCATTCACTTACACATGCTTCCTCATTTCAATCCAACACTTCTACTAGTTTGTATTTCACTAATGCTACAGATTTTGCTCTTTCTTCAAATGCTACAGATTTTCAACTTAACTCCTATCCTCCATTACTCCCTCAACTAATGCTATTCCTAGCATCCAAAATACATTACTTTACATCCTATTTCTTCACATTACCTGAACCCTTTTCAAATCTGTTTCAAGACACTAAACTACTCATTTTTAACCTCTCCAAATACATCTAGTTACTACCTAGGTTATTTCCTCTTCTTAAACACTTAAGTCCTCTCATTCCTAGGCAAAACTGGACATAGTCTCCCTTATAATTTTCACTTTGCTCACACACCATTTCAGCTCACACTTGCTCATTCTCACAACCTGTTTATACAATGCATTATACTCCCATTTCAACTTCACTACAACACAATTAAATTCCTACACATACACATATAATACCCATGGTTTTTCCCAAGCTTTTAAACATCATTTAAAACTTCAAAACTGTTACAATATCATTCCTCATTATACTACAACATACTTACTACTCATTACTCAATCCATTATTCATTTTTACTACTCAAAACTGTTACAATACAATACAATACACAAAACTAGTTCAAGGTAAGAGCCTTTACCTTGTTCTTTCTAGTTTTCTTTCTTCCTTTCCCTTCTCTTCCTTTCTTCTCCTTTGTTCTCGGTTTTGAATGGGGTTCACACTCAAGTTCTACAACCCATATCAATACACAATACCATTTAAATACTACCCTTAATTAACCTAAAGCTCAAAGCATAGTTTTAGGGTTTATGATAAGTGTCTAAATGAGCATGTTTTATGGGTGTATTTCATGTATTATATCAGCACTTTTCTGCTCATTTCTCACTTATCGTATGTTTTTCCTCTAGTTTATGTTTTATTGATTATCTCACAAATTTATTGGTTTAAACATGAGGAAAAGCCAAGCTAGGACGAAAGTACACGAAGAGACGAACGCATAGGCGCAGACGGCTCGAAAAACGGAGCCCAAATGAAGAATCTAGAGCCGGTCAAAGTTGGAAGGAAAATAGGTGTCGTGACCACATGGGCAACCGCCTATACTAGGCGCGGACGACTTACATTGCAACCGCGGGGCGGACGTGCAGGTGGTACCACAGGCGGACACAAGTGTGCAACCGCCAGGTAATTAGGCGGACACAATGAGGCGGACGTGAGTCCAACCGCATGAATCTCACGCGGACAGAAGAGGCGGTCGTGACTAATTTTCAGTCGCAACCGGTTTTCTTCGCCCGTCGTCGTCTGTAACTCGCCCAACTCGCCCACTGTCTCTGCAACTTATCCATCTACTCCCATCGCGCGTTCATGTCTGTCCCCTGCAATAAATGAAGCAATCAATGCTCAATCAAGCTCTTCTGTTTTTGCCTCCTCCAATCCTCTATATAAACCAACACCATAACTGCAAAACACACCCACGTACGTGCAGAGGCTGAAGAATTCACACAAACACCAAACTCCATTCTCTTCCATTAAATTCCTCCCGTAACTCCACAATTCTCCATCTTTTATTTATTTCACCACTTCACCTCATTTACTCACGTACGTACTCACGCAGTAACAAAAGAAATAGAAGAGCAGCAGTGAGAGCGAGAACAGACCAGTTCTTCCTCTGAATTAATGTCAAAATCTATCTGTGTAATCTTCTTATCTCCGTTAATGTCTGAGTAATTTTCTTTTGTATCCTAGGATGGGGGTTTTATTTCTAATATTACGTAAATTAATATTTATCACCTGTCTCTCTTATTTTAACTTGTTTTAATTCCTTTCAACTAAATCTGCTAAATGCTTTGCGCGACAAACGACTGCATTTATTTGGTAACTATCAACATATGATTTTGAGATAGTCTAGTACCACAAAGGAATTAATCTTAGTATTTACACTCCGGACTGAGCAGGAAAATATTAAGGCTTTTATTAAGAGTTCGTAACTGACAATTATTAACTCTAATAGGCAATAAATAATTGAGACAAGGTTATAAATATGTTTAAGTAATTTAGGAAATTCCCCCGCTATCCTAGGATACATTTTTCCATCCGCATTAATTCACCTTTTCACTTTTAACTGTTTTTATTATTTCTGTATTAATTTAACAACAAATCAAGCTTGCCTCCGGCTAAACCCCTTTTTACAGTTTTTAAGTAACTACCAAGACTAGGGTAAATTGAACAATCTCCCTGTGGATACGACACTTGTTTTACTACTACGACCGGGATTTTGTTTGCAGCCCGACGTTTAATTTGAGTTTTAATTTCTTTTCTTTTCTTTTAATTACACCACTTTAACCACTCAGAAATAACAGTCTGCAAATTGGCGCCGTTGCCGGGGAGATTGATTCCATCAATTTCCCTAGTTTCCGGTAGTTCACTCGCTGTATTAAAATAATCTGTTAATACTATTAAATTGTTAACCTCGGACATCTGAATTGGACATCGGACTTCTGACCTGACTTGGACATTTGACTTCGGACTTTGGACATCTAACTCCTAACTTCTTAATATTATTGTCATTTCGTTCCATTGTCATTTCGTTCCATTGTCATTTCGTTCCATTGTCCTTTCTTTCCATTGTCCCTAACTACTAACTTAAAATTTCCTGTCATTTCTTTCCATTGTATACTAACATTTCATTTCCATTGTCCTTAACATTTCTTTCCATTGTATACTAACTACTAACTTATAATTTCTGTATACTAACTCCTAACTTTAATTTTCTGTCATTTCTTTCCCTTGTCATTTAATATTCTGTCATTTTACTCTTGTTAAAAAAACAAAAAAAAAACTGTTGTTTATCAGCCTAACCAATACTCTGTCTTTCTTATTTTATTTACTAACTAATTTTGCAGTTTCTGACAAACCACAAGTTATCTTCTGTGCATGCCAAATACTCGAACCCGAGGCTCTCCACCAATCAGTCCGAGCCCCGAACCCGAGCGCACTTTATTACAAGCACAAAGAAACCTGAGAAATCAAGCCATGGCCAATAACGAAGTTATAAATGAAATGACCATGCAATTCAACCAGAACACCGTGCCCTCTGATTACCACCAACCAACACCGAAGGAAGAGCATCAGCTATAGTTCTCCCCGAACTAACACCAGAAGAAGCCGGACGATGGGTTTTCAAAACCCACTACATCACCGCCGTCCGGGATCTAGGCAAGTTTAGTGGAGCGAACCCAGATGAAGCCCCAAATCATCTGAGTCTCTTCCTAGACTTTGCAATTCCTTTGGTCAGACCGGCAACGTCAAGAAAGAATTCGACTCAACTATTTCCTCACTCATTATCGGATTCAGCAAACCGGTGGTACCGAAGCCTTCCCTCCCGATCAATCACCACATGGCTTCAAATGGCCCAAAAATTCCTTGCCAAATACTACCCAACCAGTAGAACGAGGCAATTGATCGGTGAAATCAACACTTTCTGTCAGGAGCCGGGAGAAACGTTGTACGACGCGTGGGACAGATTCAAAGATATGCTAATGAAGTGTTCCCACCATGGTCTTGACGATCAATCCCTCTGCCTGTCATTCTTCAACGGTCTGGATGATGGGAACCGACTACTCGTCAATTCCTCTGCAGGAGGAAGTTTCATGATGAAATCTCCTAAAGAAGGAATGGACCTTCTCGAAACCATGACGAGCAATACCAGACAGTGGACGAGATCCAAAGGAAGAACGCCACGAGCAGCAGGCCTACTCCATGTTGAGCCTACAGATCATTTATCAGCTCAGATCTCGTCCCTTGCAAAGATGGTGGAAAAGCTAACAACATCTCAAAACGAAATTGTAAAAACAATAGCTTCTCCACCTACAAGTTCACCACCAGCTCCACCTACAGAAGGATGTGTCATATGCGCCGGTCCTCATGAAACTCATCAATGCGAAGGCAAAGGCCAGTACGAGGAAGTTCAATTCATAGGAAACCGCCCCGGTAATTCCTACAACAACAACTTCAACAACAACTACCCATGGAGAAATCACCCGAATTTCTCATGGAAAAATAATGATCAGAACCAAGGAGGGCAGAACAACAATTCCAACACCTATCAGGGGAACAGACCCCAACCAAACTCTAATATGGGTTATAGAGCACAAGGTCCCCCTCCAGGTTTCCAACAACAACAACAACAACAACCATCTTCATCCTCTGTTGATCCAAATGCAGAACTCAAAGAGATGATGAAGGGTTTCATGTCCATAACTCAGAACCAGCTCTCTGCACAAGAAGCCTTCAACCAGAAAATCGAAGGTAAATTCAATCAACTTGCAGAACATCTTGCTCGAAGACCGCCAGGGGCTCTCCCCAGCCAAAATGAACCAAATCCAAGAGAGCAAGCCAAGTGCATCTATGTGAAGGAGCACGATGAAGAAAAGACGGAGGTGGCTAAAACAGCTAAAGTTCCAGAACTACACCCTTCCCTCCAAGAGTGGGTTGTAGCAATCGAAACTTCCAAAAGGAATGTAGCTGAACTTGAAAGCACCGCCAAAGTCTATAATAATCGCATTCAATCTGAGAATACCTACCTTGAGCACTTGGTGCCGGTTATGAAAATGAGAAGCTCGAATTTGAAGAAGAAGGAGAAGAGGTTAAGGCGATAACCTTGAGAAGCGGTAAGAAAACCGACGAGATTCACATCCCGCAACAATCAGAAGAATCCAAAGAGGATAGTGAAGGAAAAGTTGAGGTTCCAACATAAAAGACATCTCCAAGCGTCCTCACTATTCCACCAGCTTCAGAACCTTCTTCACAAGAACCGCCTATACCATTTCCTCACCGACTCCAAAAGCAGAAATTGGATAATGAATATGGTAAGTTCCTAGCAATGCTGAAGCAACTAAACGTCAATATACAGTTTGTAGACCTCATTGCCAAAATGCCAAACTATGCCAAATTCCTCAAACACCTCGTATCCAACAAAACTAAATTGGCCGAAGTCGGTACGGTACCTCTCAATGTAGCTTGCTCAGCTACTCTACAAAAACCACTACCATCAAAATGCAATGATCCGGGCAGCTTCACTATTCCAGTCACAATTGGTAGCACCTCGTTTCCATACTCCCTATGCGATCTGGGTGCCTCCATTAATTTGATGCCCCTCTCCACTTTCAAAAAGCTGGGAATTGGAGAGATGAAAAAGACTAAGATGACCCTGCAACTGGCAGATGGTTCGGTAACATACCCAAGCGGAGTGGTGGAGGATGTTATCATTAAAGTGGAGCACTTATACTTCCCATGCGATTTTGTCATTCTAGACATCGAAGAGAACTCCACTACACCTCTCATCCTTGGACGACCATTCCTTGCCACAGCCGATGTGCACATTTGGGTAGCCCAGGGGAAAATCACCCTTCAAGCTTATAACGAAAAGCTGGAGTTTGCATCAGGAAGATCTCCAGATAGCAAATCCAAAGATCTCAAGTTCGTAAGGGATACTCAATCACCATCATCCCCACTTCTGTTTATTACCCTTCCAGACGGCATGTCTATTACAGAGATACCACCACCAATCCCGACGAAGAGCGGGATAAGAAAAGAAAACATGCATCCCGTGGACTCTCAAAAAAACCATCGAGTCATGCTTTGGATCTACTCCTCATAACCACCCCCCATGATCGATCTAACGAAAAGCGTCTAGCTAAAGACGTTAAAGAAGGGCAGCTTTCCGGGAGGCAACCCGGACGAACTTATCTTTTATATGCTTTTCATGCTGTTTTTAATTTTCAGGTTCCCTTTAAATTTTGTTTTTGCTAACTTTTAACCCCGTTTATAGTATGGTTGCTTCTAGTGTCTTATGCAGGTGCAATTTCATGTCTACACCGCAACCAAGCTACGCTACTTGAGGCTGAAGCTCAAGTGGGGGAAGTCCACGCTAGCAAAAATAATATCAGGGGAGTACCAGTTTCTTTAACCTTGCTTTTATTTAAATAAAATATGCAGAGGAGAATTTATATGCTTAAATGAATATTCGTAAGCTTCGTGTTCTCTCTATTTTATCTACTTACCGAAAAAGCCTTCTGAAACTTTCCCTTGTTTTTTCTGGTGAACAATGAGGACATTGTTCAATTTAAGTGTGGGGGAGTGTGCCCTTTTCGGTGACATTTTATGCTTAAATGCTTAATCTCTCTGCTTATCTTGCGTTTGTTCAAATTCAATATCGGACCCTGTATATGTGGGTTGTTCTCTTTAGGAATAAATATTGTTATGAATTGTGGGATAAATGGTACAGAAATGTACAAAAATTTTAAAATTTTGATTACTTTTGAGGAGCATTTATATGCGGTGTGACCAAATGATCTGAAATGGTTGGATTTTTATTTGCTCAGGGGTTCTTTCTGTCTTCTTTCTTAGGGATTGCTAAGGGGTGCTTCTCTGTCAAAAAAGAAAAAGAAAAATATATAATAAATAAGGGACTTGCGAGACATCATTGGTAACCAACAAGAGAGTTGAGTGTTCTTAAATACAAAGGCTTGATGCCTACATATTATCCTCTCATCTCTTATGCAAAAGTGAAACAAATGCTTAATTCTATTTTTCCTTTTGTTTTCTCCTCAATGCCCATTCTCGAGAGAAGTTGGCCATGGTAAAAGTTCTCAAAGTCACCTTAACCAAGAAGCATTGAAGTACCTTGGATCATACCCCGAAACTCTAATTTTTATTTTTACCCTGAGTACACCTATGCCACCAGTAGGTGATGGATCACACTCCTCTAAAAAGTTTAAGATCATGTACTATTGACTTCTTTATCCTACCCTTCATAATAGTATTTGTTAATATTGAGCATTCCCTACTTGTTTGGGTACATGGTTTTGCTTGAGGACAAGCAAAAGGTAAGTGTGGGGGTGTGATAAGTGTCTAAATGAGCATGTTTTATGGGTGTATTTCATGTATTATATCAGCACTTTTCTGCTCATTTCTCACTTATCGTATGTTTTTCCTCTAGTTTATGTTTTATTGATTATCTCACAAATTTATTGGTTTAAACATGAGGAAAAGCCAAGCTAGGACGAAAGTACACGAAGAGACGAACGCATAGGCGCAGACGGCTCGAAAAACGGAGCCCAAATGAAGAATCTAGAGCCGGTCAAAGTTGGAAGGAAAATAGGTGTCGTGACCACATGGGCAACCGCCTATACTAGGCGCGGACGACTTACATTGCAACCGCGGGGCGGACGTGCAGGTGGTACCACAGGCGGACACAAGTGTGCAACCGCCAGGTAATTAGGCGGACACAATGAGGCGGACGTGAGTCCAACCGCATGAATCTCACGCGGACAGAAGAGGCGGTCGTGACTAATTTTCAGTCGCAACCGGTTTTCTTCGCCCGTCGTCGTCTGCAACTCGCCCAACTCGCCCACTGTCTCTGCAACTTATCCATCTACTCCCATCGCGTTCATGTCTGTCCCCTGCAATAAATGAAGCAATCAATGCTCAATCAAGCTCTTCTGTTTTTGCCTCCTCCAATCCTCTATATAAACCAACACCATAACTGCAAAACAGGCACACCACGTACGTGCAGAGGCTGAAGAATTCACACAAACACCAAACTCCATTCTCTTCCATTAAATTCCTCCCGTAACTCCACAATTCTCCATCTTTTATTTATTTCACCACTTCACCTCATTTACTCACGTACGTACTCACGCAGTAACAAAAGAAATAGAAGAGCAGCAGTGAGAGCGAGAACAGACCAGTTCTTCCTCTGAATTAATGTCAAAATCTATCTGTGTAATCTTCTTATCTCCGTTAATGTCTGAGTAATTTTCTTTTGTATCCTAGGATGGGGGTTTTATTTCTAATATTACGTAAATTAATATTTATCACCTGTCTCTCTTATTTTAACTTGTTTTAATTCCTTTCAACTAATCTGCTAAATGCTTTGCGCGACAAACGACTGCATTTATTTGGTAACTATCAACATATGATTTTGAGATAGTCTAGTACCACAAAGGAATTAATCTTAGTATTTACACTCCGGACTGAGCAGGAAAATATTAAGGCTTTTATTAAGAGTTCGTAACTGACAATTATTAACTCTAATAGGCAATAAATAATTGAGACAAGGTCATAAATATGTTTAAGTAATTTAGGAAATTCCCCCGCTATCCTAGGATACATTTTTCCATCCGCATCAATTAATTCACCTTTTAACTGTTTTTATTATTTCTGTATTAATTTAACAACAAATCAAGCTTGCCTCCGGCTAAACCCCTTTTTACAGTTTTAAAGTAACTACCAAGACTAGGGTAAATTGAACAATCTCCCTGTGGATACGACACTTGTTTTACTACTACGACCGGGATTTTGTTTGCAGCCCGACGTTTAATTTGAGTTTTAATTTCTTTTCTTTTCTTTTAATTACACCACTTTAACCACTCAGAAATAACAGTCTGCAGTTTAAAAAAAGTTATTACCTTCCAACCAATGAGTGAGGTCCTTGGTTAGCAAGAGAACAAGATTCCTAGCCCAAATAAGAAGCCAAAATCGGCTGGAGCAAGAAGAACCAAGAGTTCAAAAACTGAAATTTCTTATAATGCTAATGAGGGCTAGAAATGAAGGATTTTCAAACTTCTTTTTACCTCAAGATGATAAAGAGGTGAAGGTGCTTCTAATGGTGGACTCAAATCTTCAAATGGCCTCCACCCATAAAAACGAAACTTGAGCTTTTGGATTTTTGAAAGGAGGAAAGTGTTCTCCTTTGCAAGGGGATTCCAATGGTATGGTTTTTATAATTTTTGGACAAGGTTTGAGTGTTGAACAAGAGGAGAGAAGGTGGGTTTTGTGTGAGACTTCTCAAATCTCCATGGCTGTCGCCCAAGGAGGAAGAAGAGAGAATATAGAGAGTAGAGAAGGAGGGGGAACCGTGAGAGGGTGAGGGGGAGTGAGGAGAGAGAGTGATTTTTTTTGCTTTTTACTTATTTCCTTATCTTTTAGTAAATAAGAGGGAAATAAAGAGAGTGAGAGGGAGGAGTCAGCCGGCCCCCTACACACACACAGATTTTTGATTTTTATTTGCAAGGTGGACACACTAAGTTTGTTTATCTACACTCTCACCCCGCAACTTCCCGGTTGTTACAGTTTTCTACTAACCGGAACCCGTTTTCCGGAATTTTCTTGTTTAATTAATTTTATTGGTTCTCAACCTTTATTAATGTCTCCTAATGACTATTTGGTTGACCAAAATCATTACGAGTCTATTTGACCCGCTTAAAGTCGTGTTTTCCCCGGTTTCCTCGAAAAACGCGCTTTAAGGTTCATTTATGCTTTTAAACCATTTTAAAGGTCCGTTTTCTTCGGGATTTGTTCCCTCATGTTTATTTAAGTGTAATTAAGCCTTTAAAAATATAATTAGCCTAATTAATTACTGTTTTTAATTACGGGGTATTTCAATCCAGCAAACCCTACAACTTAGACGCCCCATTTTTGTTTTTACATATAAGTTGATAGTTGATGTCAAGTTAAATAAATTCGTTTTAATAGGCCTAATAATCTTCATTGGAGTTTGCTAGCTGGGATGTCGATTAACTAATGACATCATATTTAACCAAGGAGATTCAAGTTGATATTTATATTTATGTAGGGAAAGAGAAGACTGGTGTTATTAGTAATTAATACAATTTTTTTATATTTGATAGATGATTTTTTTAGAGAACCTTAAAACTAAAGAGAGAAATTTTGACTAGTTTACCCTTGAATAGGGGAGTTGTGAATGTGAAAAAAAAAGTTAAAAATAAATATAAAAGTAAGTGTTAAAACATTTTATAAAACATCTACAAAATGGAGTCTATGATTTGATGGTGATCAATATTAACCGTTTTAGGCTTGATTGATTGGTCAAAGGGAGGGGATATATTCTACTCAAAACAAAAAAAACAAAACAAAAAAAGTGTGGAAGGGGATATGAAAACTAGCTAGCTCAATTCATTGAAAGACGTGGATTTTACGTTTTGAATGGCCGGGATTTGATAATATCATGTGTTTGTTCGAATAAAAACTGGATGCATTGAGGTTGATCGGAGGCCAAATTTTACTTTGCTTGGTTTGGGAAATTGAAATGTCCCCAATTTTTATTTTTATTTTGGTGGCTTGGGCATTCTTATGATGAAAGCAGCCGTTTTTCCATTTAAACAAACAACTACTATCAACACAACACAGCTTGCTTCCACACAACTCATGGAATGCTTATACCGCATTTTTATTATTACTTTCGGCTGTCAAGTTTACAACAGAACTTCTACGCGTGTCTACAGTAAAAGAAAAATGACTGCGGCGTGGGTTGTCTGCTCTATTATCAAAGGGGAGGAAGAGGCGAGAGTGGGCTGGGCTGGGCAATGCTCTCACAGCTCGTCCTTTAAACTACTACTACCATCATCACTCTCAGTCTTGGAGGATACAGTGGGCTGCTTCTTCTTTGGGAGCTTGAAAGGTATCGACGCATGCTCCTTTAGAAACTTGTACAGTTCCTTGACTGTGCGGCCCACATCAGCATCCATCTGCCAGAAAATTCACCCCATATTTTAAAACAAGTTAATTACTTGTGTGATTGTAGTACATCAATGCAAATCCAATTGTTTGAATTGGAGAACAAACCGGATCTGAGCTCTTCTTTCCAGCTGGGAAGAATAGAAGCGTTGGGAATCCCTCAGCCTGCAAAACTCGGTACATAAACTCGATACACAATTTCTATCGAGGTATAATCATAATATATATATGTATAGACGCCGCAGTTCAATTACCTTTACTCTTGGGTGTTCATTTGTGGTTCCATCCATTTTGGCAATTACTAGAGACTCAATTCCTCTTAAACTCTTGCCCAGTTTGTTGTAGATAGGTTCTAGTTCTTGACAGTAACCACACCAGGGAGCATAAACCTGTTTATTTGATTGTTGTACAAACAAAGTAAGAAAAAAAACACCCCTAATTTAGAGCTCTATTGAATTATTTGATTAAACAGTTTGCCTAAAAAAATTAAGGTCCAAACTGGAGCTGTGCAATTTCTTATATACCTCAAGGAGGACGTCCTTTGACTCATCCAAAACAATCTGATCAAAGCTGTGTCCAACTACTATCTTCACATCACCATCATTCTATTAACAATCATCACAAATACCAAGATGAATCACCCGCCTATTCTTTATTCAGAGTATATATGAGCTAGCTAACATCATGTATGCATGACTTACGGTTTCAGGAATTGGGTCCGATTTGTAGAATGGCTTGAGCTTGTCTGCTAGAAAATCTTCCAAAAACGCCTGTATAACAGTCAGAGGTCTCAATTTTAATAGGTTCAATCCAATGAAAGGAAACAGCAGTGAATATAATCACTGGGAAAAAAAAAACAGTCAATTAACCTTGATCCTTTCAAAGGTCAACTCCCCATCAAATTTATACTTTGTACCCTCTTCGATTCCCGAAAGTGCAAGAACCTGTATGTATCAATTGAGTACTCAAACTTTCAACAATTTAACATATATATATTGAGGCCTAATCTCCAATATTGAAGTGAATGGAGAGTATTAATAAAGTCGATATACTTGAGGAGCATCTCCTGTGATTCCAAATTGCTCTGTAACAGACTGTGCAAGCTCCTTGTCGTCCAGTGCTACGTAAATAAACATCATCTGTAGATGAAATTAATGAAAATTGCAACTATCAAGCTAACTCATTCCCAAAAAATCATGCGGAGATATTTGAAGTTTTAATTACATAAAACCACCCATGAAATATTCAATTACATTTATAACAATCAGAATTCATTCAAATCAGATACCTTTCCCTTGAAAGATTTGGCAGCTTCCTGAAAAATAGGAATGAGCTTTTCTGAATCTTTCAAGGAAGCGAATAGCCATATCTGCACAGATAAGAAAAGTATTAAATAGTCACCACCATCTTGTATCATCAGGGAAATCTAAATGATACAATGATATTATCTTGCACATATATATTGACTAATTACCATCTTCCCTGATGGACCTTCGAATATCATTTGAGCTTTCTCTTCCGTGTAAGTAATAACTAATGGAACCTTGTTGTCAACCACGAATTTGACTATAGCTGATTTAGAGAACTCTTCGCCGTTAAATTGACTTATTTTCTCTACTTCTTGTTTTAACAAAACTAAACCGGGTCGTTTAGCTTCAACATCAATATGGAATAGCTTTGCAACGCCTGGGTCTGAAGTTTGATAGAAGCTAACATCATCCTCAGCTTTTGAAGCAGCTGCAAGCTCCTTGCTGTCAGGACCCTGTAGGAAGGTATATGGCGGCATCGCCATCAATCATAAGGGCATAATAATTACAAACTATTCAGCAACAAGCTGTATGAAGATATGATTAATTACCACCAGTGATTCGAGATAAGCTATGACAATTGGACTTTCAGATGAGAGTATCTTTTTTGCCTCCTCTGTTGTGGTGATGGTGTTGACGCCAGGTCCGGTCTTCTTCTTAATCCATGTCACTATTGCATTCCTGTGTTGCAGAGAGGTGGTGGTATTCAACAATCGGGTCAACATCGTCATAATAGAGCAAAGGAGGACTCATAGTCAAAGTCAAACATCGATAGCTAATTTAGTACATATCATACAAGGAGAAAAATCTATTCAATTTTCTACCAAAATCAAGATCGAGCTAGCTTACCTCGTTCTCTGCCCGGTGTACTCTTGTGCTCCCCATCAACAAAAAACAGAATAGTCGGGAAACCCTGAACCTCATATTTCTTAGCGATCTCGCTTTCCTCTGACACTCGCATCCACTTTCGCAACCACCACTTCCACTCCGGACGCCTTCAGCTCCGTCGCAGCCGCCGCGTACTCCGGCGCCATCGCCTGGCAGTGTCCACACCACGGCGCGTAGAATTCGACCAACACGTGTCGGTTTTTCCCTATTATATCGGTGAAGTTCATTTTCTTTAGCACTGCAACGTCCTTCTCGTCCACATCCGGCCACTTCGGCGGTTCTCCGTGGTCATCGGATGTGCTTCCGCCACCACAGCTCCCTTCGACATCATCGACTTCTGTAGTTATGCCACCACAGCTCCCCTGACCACCTTCCGCTTTGGGGGAAGTTGAGCCGTGATGGTCGACATCTTCGTCGAGAAAGCTGAGGTCTTCTTCTTCCTCATCGTTGTGGGGATTGGAGAGAGAAGGTGGGGTGCGAGAGAGGACGAGGAGAGAGATTAGGAGGAGGAAGATGGCTAATCGGCTCGACATTCTTCTGTTGCCTTGCCTGCTGCGGGGAATGGGATTGGGATCAGTACCGGAAATCAGTTGGTCAAGTGTGTGAGAGAAGAGTCTGAGTGAGAGAGAGCGCGCAGCCGTGGTGTTAAAAAAGCGTGGGAGAATGAAATGAACCGGAGGAGACGGTGTCGTTTTTCGTCAGTTTGAAGCTATACTTTTGGTGACCGTTGACTGCGACAGTGCTCATGAGTCATGAGTGGTGCCTGATCCGAAAGGTCCTCCAATCCAATTTCCGGAGCTCGCGACTTTAGGTAGGTTGGGTCACCCTGCTTTTAATATTAATATTTGAAACAATTTTTTCTCGAGTAAGACAAACTGATACTAATTTTTAATCAAAATTGTTCGGTCAATGTTCAACGAGACGAACAGCAATAAAAATCGTGGGTCAACATTCAACTAAGAATCTGAATTGCGGATACGCAACCCATAAAATATTTAGTCATTCAAACTTGGTTTAAGCTCTTAAGTAGTAGGTTGGGCCGATCCAAGTATTTCAAGCATTTTGATTATCACAATAAGAATCCAGCACAATTATAGTTAGGTATGCCAATTTCGTTGGGTCGTGACGTTTGGTTTGTCAGGCCTCAATGAGGATTTTTTTTTTCGTCATCTTGAGAGGTTGGGAAAACTTTGATTTGTGGATCATGAACTATTGTTTGATGATCTTTTGCTCTGTATTGTATTAAACGAATTGAATAGTAGTTGTACAGAGAGTGTTTTGGTCTATCCTTTTTATATAAGCCATAAGCTAAACTAAGATCTGACTAGCTAACGGTAACATAACGAAGATATTACAAGATATACAATATAGGGAAAATTTACGATATATCTCTGTTTTCTTTCGTAATTCACAATATACCCCTGTGATTTCCGTAATTCAACTTTAAACATGCTTAAATGTTGTCCAAAATTGATGAAACTTTATATGGACGATGCTAAAGTGTTATATTTTGCTCCAATATCAAATTTGAAGTTTTTTAAGCTCACATGTGACCTGTGGGACCCAATTAACATGTGAATGTTCATTGGGTCCCACAGGTCACATGTGAGCTTTAAAAACTTCAAATTTAATATTGGACCAAAATATAACACTTTAGCATCGTCCTAGTTTCATCAATTTTGGACAACATTTAAACATGTTTAAAGTTGAATTACTAAACACAGGGTTATTTGTGAATTACGAAAGAAAACAGGGGTATCTCGTGAATTTTCCCTACAATATATGAACAGAAGTATTCTCAACACTCCCCCTCAAGATAGAGGCCATGTGTGCTCGAAAATCTTGCAACTTCTGTCGTTGTTTCTGGTGATCTGCAGTCTTTGTCTTGCTGTGTTCAATCTGGTGCCGCCTCTGGTGCTTCACTCCCCCTTTCATGGATGGGTTGTAGGGAGCCCATGTGGTTTAAAAAATTGTGATAATCTCTGGCTGAAATTGACTTAGTTAACACATCAGCTAGTTGATGTCCCCCTGGGATATATTGCAACGTTATTAATCCTCCTTGTATCTTTTCACAGACTAAATGATGATCCAAGTCTATGTGCTTGGTGCGCTCATGGAAGACTGGGTTGCGGGCTATGAAAATGGCAGCCTTGTTGTCGTAGTTGACGGGTATTGGAGTGATGCCATCTACTCCGAGCTCGTGAAGAAGGCGTGACAGCCAGGTTATTCTGTTGTGACTCGTCGAATAGATCTGTATTCTGCTTCGGCTATTGATAAGTGGTGAAATAATGCTATTTTAAGAGCTTCATTCACCTTTATTCTATTGGATGCATGACTTGTTTCACCACTTAATAGAGTGTTTTAGTGATTAATAGTGAACTTATAGAGTTTGATCTCTTGATAGGTAAAAGCTCATTTTGAGCATACTTTTGAGTTCCCTTTGAGTTAGTGGCATGCATCAACGGATTCCTCATCTCTCAAGATTTTCAACGCCGCAAACGGGGAGCAATTCCGAGCCACAATGAAGATTCTAGGTCCAGAGCAAGTTAGAGCAAATCTCTAAAGCAGGACCGACCCACAGGACCGACCCACTCTGGGTCGGTTGCATTGGTTTTTCCGGATACCCAAGCTACTGGAATCGACCGACCCATAAGCCTGGGTCGGACCTGGGTCGGTCATACTTAAAATGACTCACGTGCTTTCTTCTTCGAAGACCGACAAACCCATGGGACCGACCCAGTCTGGGTCGGTCGGACGGAAAATCTGCCTAGATCTACGTTTTTAAAAGCTGATTTTGGGGACTCTTATCTGATTATCAAACACACACGACTTCAACCCTAAACAGACGAGAGAGGCGAAAATAGAGGAGAAAAGAAGAGGAGAAAAGAAGAGAAGAAAGGAGGAGGAAGAAAGTGAAGATTTCTACCTCCATTGAAGCTTGGAAGTTCCTCTAATGGCCGATTCTCCCTTTTCCTTGCTCTTTCCTTTAGCTATGGCTGAGTAGTTCTATTTGTATCCTAGGATGAGGGTTTGAACCCATTTTGCTCATTGAATGCTAGAAACCTAACTCGTTTGTTACTCTCGTTTTATTTCCTTCAATATCAATTAATGTACTAAATTGATCTCTTATTGCATTTATGGTGGTTCCATTCAATATTTGAGCTTGAGTTTGGAACTAGACCAAGAAGGGAGTAAACCCTAACTTTTGATTTCTTGATTTTGGAAGTAAATGCTTAGGGCTGTTGATTAAGAATGCTTGCTTAATGCTATTTGCTGACTTGAACCTCCTTTAATTAAAGGGTTTGATTATTTAGGTAAGAATTGGATCTCCCATGATTTGGGGATTCATGAGCTAAACTCTAATAGGCGCTGAGATGATGAGTTATGGTTTTGAAGTTCTTTGAGTGAATTGGGTGATTCCCACTATCCTAGGGTACTATCCCCATCCATTCCATACACAAACACTTTACTGTTTTTATTGCATTTTAATTAACAAACAACCAAGCTTCCCTCTGGCTAAACCCCCATTTTACTGTTTATTTGCACTTAACTATTATACCGAAGCTCGGGATTTAGAATCCAATTTCCTTGTGGATACGACACTTGTTTTATTACAACGAATTGGGTGCACTTGCCCATTTTAGCTAGGTTTAATTACTATGTTTGTAATTTTCCCAACAAGTTTTTTGGCGCCGTTGCCGGGGAAATTGATTATTCAATTTCCCTTGGTTCGGTACTTTAGTTTTTGTGCATTTAGTACTTTTATCTATTTTATTTCATTTGTGGTATTTGTGTTTTTAGTTGTTGTCTATATTTTTACATTTCCTTCTACTTAAGAGCATTTGGTGTTGGTGCGGTTTAGGTACCTTCTGTTTTCTCGGTGTATGCCAAACACTCGAGCCAAAGGATCTCCACTTGTTAGTCTGAGACCCGAGCTCGAGCGTTCACTGCTGAGAGCCATCCGAACTGTGAAAAATTCAATCATGGCTGATCTAGACCAACACGGGGGTTTAGAAGATAACGGAAACCAACAACAAATGGCTCTCAAAGACTTCAACCAGCCGGACACCGAAGGAAGACCTTCAGCCATAGTCCTACCGGAGTTGACGCCTCAAGAGACCGGACAATGGGTATTCAAGACCCATTACATCACTGTTGTCCGGGATTTAGGAAAATTCAGTGGAGCAAATCCCGATGAGGCTCCCAACCACCTAAGTCAATTCCTCGACTTTTGCAACTCTTTTGGTCGAGCTGGAAATATTGACCAGAGGATACGCCTGCAGCTTTTCCCTCACTCACTGTCCGACGCTGCATCAAGATGGTATAGGAGCTTACCGTCAAAATCAATCCATACTTGGGCACAAATGGCTCAAAAATTTCTTGCTAAGTATTACCCCACTAGTAGAACGAGGCAATTAATTGGAGAGATCAATACCTTTTGCCAAGAGCTGGGAGAGACATTGTACGATGCATGGGATAGATTCAAAGACATGTTGATGAATTGTTCCCACCACGGTTTGGACGACCAATCACTATGCCTATCATTTTTCAACGGTCTCGACGACTCGAATAGACTACTTGTGAACTCCTCAGCTGGAGGAAGCTTTATGACTAAGTCACCTCAAGAAGGGATGGAACTCCTAGAGGTGATGACTAGTAACATAAGGCAATGGTCTAGGCCAAAGGGGAGAGCACTAAGAGCAGCTGGTCTCTTACATGTTGACCCCCGACCACCTTTCCGCTCAACTATCTTCACTCGCCAAGATGGTGGAGAAGATAACTATAGCTCAAAAAGAAACAACAAGTCTATAGCTTCTTCATCATCACCCTCTCCATCTGCTTCTACTTCAATCCAAGAGGGATGTGCAATTTGCGCGGGTCCTCACGAGACCCACTTTTGCGAAGGCAAGGTTTATGCCGATCCACGTGAGGATGTAAACTTTGTAGGCAACCGCCCCGGATACAACTACAACTAACAAAACACCCCATGGAGGAACCATCCAAACTTCTCATGGAGAAATAATGACCAAACCCAAGGGAGAGCTAGCAATGCTTCCAATAATCCCATGAGCTACCGGTCACAAGGGTCGTCTCAAATGTCCAACCCACAAATGGGTTACCGACCACAAGGAGCACCTCCGGGATTTCAACAACAACAGCACCAACCACATCAACAACCCTCTCCATCCACGGATGCCAATGCCGAGCTAAGAGACCTGATGAAAAATCTTGTCTCGTCTATGCACACTAAAACGGCTGATTTGGATGCTTTTAAAGCAAGCCAAGACGCCACCAACAAAAGGGTTGAAGCCCAACTTGAAAACATCTCTCAACAACTTGCTCAAAGACAACCGGGTGTTCTTCCAAGTCAAGCGAAGCCCAATCCAAGAGAGCAAGCAAAAGCGGTAACACTAAGGGGTGGAAGACTCCTTGATCCGCCATGCTCACATGAGGACATGAAGTCCCAAGAAGATGAAGCTCAAGAAGAAGAGCAAGAGATTGTTGAGGAACCACCACCTCCACCCAAGGAAGTTTCCAAGGAGAAGGGGACTCCTGAACCTTCTACTTCTACTACCCTTGCAAAGCATCTTCCCCCTCTTCCTTTTCCCAATAGACTCAAAAAGAAAAATGTGGATGAACAATTTGGGAAGTTTCTAAGCATTTTCAAGAAATTAACGATTAACATTCCTTTTTCTGATGCTTTGAAACAGATGCCGATTTATGCTAAGTTCATGAAGGACATCATAACAAACAAGAGATCACTGGAGGAAGCGGAAACTGTTCACCTCACCGAAGAAGTTTCAGCGGTCCTACAAAGAAGCCTACCTCCAAAGCTTGGAGATCTCGGTTTACCTATCGTTCCTTGCTTTATTGGTGAAATTGACTGCGGTAGTGGGCTATGTGATTTAGGTGCTAGTATAAATCTTATGCCTCTCTCCACTTTTAATAAGCTTGGAATTGGTAAATGCACTCCCACTCCCATGCAATTGCAATTAGTGGATAGATCTTTGGTTATCCCTAAAGGGAAGGTAGAGGACTTGGTAGTAACTGTTGGTACATTTGTTTTCCCAGCTGATTTCATTGTGATAGATATGGAAGAAGACCAGAGAGTGCCACTAATTTTGGGCAGACCTTTCATGAGGATTGCTAGGGCCCTTATAGATGTGGAGAAAGGCAAAATAATTCTGTGACTTCATGATGAAAAATTAGAATTTGACATGTCTAAAGTAGTGAAGAGACCGTCACAGGCTGAGGCTGTTTTTGCTATAGATGTCATAGATTCAATTGTGCAGGATCACTCTCTCTCTCTCTCTTGTTAATAATTCCACCCAGAAAGATTGAAATGGTGGCTGAGTTGAACAGCAGATTTTCTGGCTATAGACCACGCTATCCGCCACCCGAACCATTGGAATGAGCTACTCAGAAGCCGTTGCCTTCGGTTGAGAAGCCTCCCACGGTGGAGATGAAACCTCTACCCTCTCATCTTAAATATGCTTTTGACTGATCCGTGTGTTCTACCTGTTATTATTTCTTCTTCCTTGACAGGTGCACAAGAGGAAAGTCTGATGTGCTTCGAAACCATAAACGGGCTATCGGGTGGACTATAGTCGACATCAAAGGGATCAGCCCTCATTTCTGCACCCACGGATATTCATGGAAGATGACTACAAGCCGTTGGTCCAACCTCAGAGGAGATTAAATCCCAATATGAAGGAGGTTGTCAAAAAGGAAGTTCTTAAACTCTTAGATGTGGGGATTATCTATGCCATCTCCGACAGCAAATGGGTCAGCCCCGTGCAAGTGGTCCCAAAGAAAGGAGGCGTTACCGTCGTCCCCAACAAAAAGGTGAGCTGGTGTCTCAGAGGACTACCAATGGTTGGAGAGTCTGCATCGACTACCGGAAGCTGAACACCGCCACCAGAAAAGACCACTTCCCTCTCCCGTTCATTGATCAAATGCTCGAGAGGTTGGCGGGACAAGACTATTACTGCTTTTTGGATGGATATTCGGGTTATCTCCAAATCCCCATAGCTCTTGAGGACCAGGAGAAGACGACATTTACATGCCCATATGGGACGTTTGCCTACACCCGGATTCCTTTCGGGCTTTGTAACGCCCCGGCCACATTTCAGAGATGCATGATGGCGATCTTCTCCGACTTCCTAGAAAAAAGCATTGAGGTCTTTATGGACGACTTCTCCGTCTTCGGCACCTCCTTCGACGCGTGCTTGGACAACCTCGACGCTATCTTGATCCGGTGTGAGGAGACAAATCTTGTGCTCAATTGGGAAAAATGCCATTTTATGGTAAAAGAAGGAATTGTCTTGGGGCACAAGATCTCTTCAGAGGGTATTGAGGTAGACAAGGCTAAAATTGAAGTAATTGAAAAGCTACCTCCTCCAACATCAGTGAAAGACATTCGAAGCTTCTTGGGTCATGCCGGTTTCTACAGAAGGTTCATAAAAGACTTATCCAAAATCTCAAAACCCCTCTGCGACCTCTTGGCCAAGGATGTTAAATTTGAATTCATCGAAGAGTGTTTTGCCTTCAACACCCTCAAACAGTGCCTTATATCTGCACCTATCGTGGTTTCCCCCTTGGAGTTTACCATTTGAGATCATGTGCGACGCCAGCGACTATGCGGTGGGGGCGGTCCTTTGTCAAAAGAAGGAAATATTGAGGAGTATCTACTACGCTAGTAGAACTCTCAGTGACGCCCAAAAGAATTATGCCACCACCGAAAAGGAGCTGTTAGCTATGGTTTTCGCCCTCGACAAATTCCGATCCTACCTCTTGGGCAGCAAGGTTTGGTGCACACAGACCACTCAGAATTGAAGTACTTGTTCAACAAAGGTGATGCGAAACCTAGACTTCTCCGATGGATTTTGCTTCTGCAAGAATTTGAGATAGAGATCCGGGATAAACCGGGTGTGCAGAACGTAGTAGCTGATCATCTATCTCGAATGGAGGTTCCTGATGATGGTGTGCCAATCAATGAATTTTTCCCAGACGAGAGCATATACATGATTGCAGAGACCGGAGACCCATGGTATGCGGACTTTGCAAATTATTTGGCAAGGGGAGTGGTCCCACCGGAGATGACCCATCAGCAATGAAAGAAATTCTTCTTCGATGTCAAGAGGTATTTCTGGGAGGACCCTTTCCTTTTCAAAGTTTGTGCTGACGGGGTGATCCGGAGATATGTGCCCATGAGTGAAGCGCAGGAAATTCTGATTCACTGTCACTCGGGTGAAGCCGGAGGACACCACGGTCCGGCACGAACAACAACCAAGGTTCTTCAAGCCGGGTTTTTCTGGAAAACCCTTCATAAGGACTGCCACTCGTTCGTTGCCTCCTGTGACCAATGTCAGAGGCTTGGGAACACCTCACGCAAGGATGAGATGCCGCTCAATATAATGATAGAGGTTGAGCCGTTTGATTTGTGGGGTATCGATTTCATGGGCCCCTTCCCATCTTCTTGCTCCAACTTGTTTATTCTTGTGGCGGTCGACTATGTGACCAAGTGGGTTGAAGCAATTGCAACCCCGACTAATGACGCCAAAGTTGTGATCAAGTTTCTGAAGAAAAATATTTTCACCCGGTTCGGGGTACCGAGAGCCATATTGAGTGATGGCGGGTCTCATTTTTGTAACAAACTGTTTGAAACGCTGATGACTAAATATGGAGTGAGACACAAGGTTGCCCTTCCTTATCACCCTCAATGCAATGGCCAAGCTGAGGTCACCAACAGAGAGCTTAAATGGATCCTTCAAAAGACAGTCAGCTCCTCAAGGAAGGATTAGTCGTTGAAGCTCGATGATGCATTGTGGGCATATAGGACCGCCTACAAAACCCCAATCGATATGTCCCCATTCCGGCTTGTCTATGGGAAGGCTTGTCACTTGCCGGTTGAATTAGCGCATAAGTCGTATTGGGCGGTGAAGGCCCTCAACTATGATCTCAAGAGCGCCGGTGACAAGAGACGGTTCCAATTGACCGAGTTAGAAGAGATTCGGGGGAAGCCTACGAAAATAACCGCATCTACAAAGAAAAGACCAAGAAATGGCATGATAAGCTGATTATGAAGCGGGAGTTTCACGAAGGTGACCGGGTTCTCCTCTACAACTCAAGGTTGAAGTTATTCCCCGGGAAGTTAAAGTCTCATTGGGCTGGCCCTTTTACTGTCACAAAGGTCACCCCTTATGGAGCTTATGAGCTGAAGAATGTCAAGGAGGAGACTTTCATGGTCAATGGTTCCCGACTAAAGCATTAGGGAAAATTCACGAGATACCCCTGTTTTCTTTCGTAATTCACAATATACCCCTATGATTTTCGTAATTTAACTTTAAACATGCTTAAAGTTGTCCAAAATTGATGAAACTTTACAATGGCCGATGCTAAAGTGTTTATTTTGGGTCCAATATCAATTTTTTTTAGGAAGTTTTTTTTTTTTCTAAGCTCACATGTGACCTGTGGGACCTAATGAATAGTCACATATTCATTGGGTCCCACAGGTCACATGTGAGCTTAAAAAGTTTCAAAATTGATATTGGACCAAAATATAACACTTTAGCATCGTCCATGTAAAGTTTCATCAATTTTGGACAACATTTAAGCATGTTTAAAGTTAAATTACTAAAATCACAGGGGTATATTGTGAATTACGAAAGAAAACAGGGGTATCTCGTGAATTTTCCCAAAGCATTATCATGGAGGAGACATTCAAAAGGTTGAAGCTCGGGCCCTTTACTTAAGGGACCCTCCAGGTTCCTTCTAACCCTCACTATGGTCTATCCAAAGACCTTAAAAAGACGGGCAGCTTTCCGGGAGGCAACCCAGACTTCTTTCCATCCCTTTAAACAATTTTAATGTAGTAATATTTGTAGATCCTTTTTGCATGTGTGGTTGTCTATTTTAGCTGTTTTGGTATGTTTTTTAGGTTTCTTTGGTCTTGTGGTGACTTTTAATGTTTTGAGGAGCAAAACAAAAAGATTGGGGCGATTTTTGTTCCGACCGACCCACTGTGGGTCGGTCTAGCGTGTTCTTTCAAGAGGTAACATTCTGGAATGGACCGACCCACAGCCCTGGGTCGGACCTGGGTCGGTCGGGCTAAAATCTCCGAAACTCAACTTTTTGGAATGGACCGACCCATATGTAACACCCCTACTAATCCTGCTTCTAAAAATAATATAATCACAGCGGTAAATAACAGATTGTCGTTCTAATGGTGTCACAGTTATCACTCGCCCATACAGGTGATAACGAGTTACCTGATAATCAACATGCGAAACGTATTCCCGCAGTGACCACAAGAGATAGATAGTAGTACTTAAACAATTTAAAACAAATCTAACAACAACCAATTATTACAGACCGTGAGCATCTAAACCAAATACACCTTGGTTAAACAACCCGAGTCCAAAACAACCTGAGTATCACACCGTACCAAGTCTAAACCAACAGTAATATCACAATAGTCACGCCTTGCTGCGACCCACCAGCTAGTCACCTGCATGAAAATGGTTTGTGGTATGGAATCAGCCCCTGCTGAGTATGTCATCACATGCCCCGTCATGCCCCCAAAGACCCCTCAATTATTTGGTCGAGAGCATGAGGTTCATTACATGCAATACCGTTTTAATATTTAAAACTGTAAAACAATTAACAGTAACATCCATACAATAACACAACCATCACCATATATAATATAACCACAAGTATAACCAATGAACAACCAAGCGAAACAACGAGAACAATAAACAAGTACTAGTTCTCGTCCATGGTGTAGAAACCAATATCGTTCGCCACTGTATAATTCTTAACTGTATTATTTGTTCAGTTATACCTAGTGACAATGTCTCGTTAAAACGACATGTCTCTAGTTACCCATAGATTATGGCGGGTCACCCACGGCAGTAGCCACTCCAACGGTAGAGTCTCCGACCAACGAGCCATTCTAGCTCACGGGAAATTTTCTTGATACTTGTGGACCCGTACGCAGACATCCTGGTATTGTTCTTGTGATCACAGCGCGCACCAAGAGCCACATCCTCCTGGCTTTACTTCCTTTCCATTAATTAATTATACCATCGCATCGCATTACCAATTTTTTTCCTAACACAGCAGACTAAGGTCATTAGTCCAATCCAGAGTCTGTAAACTCGGGATCCAGTGTTAGATACGAGAGCGGCGTATAGAAAGGCCAATGCTCCGTATAAAAGTCTCGGATAATATGTATATCTTATTATCCTAGTGCTACAACGTTTTACTGACGATCCTTATATTTCATATAAGATAGCACTATAGCCGCTAGTTCGTTTTATATATATAGGTCCATATATACGAACCGGTACTGTTAACCCAACAACAGTAATAATAAGCAGCTATAAATATACAATTCATGCATATTAATTATCACATTGAGACAAACAATCTTATCACAGATCACACAGAAGTCTGAACTGAAGAAGCCCTCAGAGACAATCAGAGACACATAACAACATACCGTTCACCCTGATGTATTACGGTGGAGTATGAATCAGCGAGATCCTATGCTCCTTGTGTAGTCTCTAACGGTCTAAACAATACATAATGCTACTGATTAGCATACCGTATAACAACACAATTCTACGGTACCCCGTACCGTCATTAACACCTCCCGGTTAACCCCCCGTTATTAACTGTCAATGTTTGTCGGGTTTTAGGTTTAACTCGAGATTCGGAAAAGTGTTATATTACATGCATAGTCTTGTTTGTATATTAGTATAGTTATTGTTGAACTTGTTATCGCATGTGACTTAGCATACCCTTGTATGTCGTATAGTTCGTTTCTTTATTGTATGTATGTTTCTTTGTCGTGCGTTGTACATCTCACCTTAGTATTTATTTTTCTAAGGTTTGTCTCTTTTTTTTAAGTTTCAATGTGGTATAATTCATATGTGAACAATATTTTCAATTACATGAATCCTTATTATCACATGTACACTCTTAACATTAGAATTCCATATCCAATGTTTGTAATTCTTTTCCCTTTATCATATGTCATTTTAATTATGGAAACACATGGTCATTAAACCATATTATATTTTTCCACCATAACATATATTTATTTATGTGTATGTATTTGTGGAAGTATTTTCCATATGGTAAATCTTATAATATATATTCATTCTTTTTAATGAATATCTCTTATATTATAAATGTTATAACTCTTATAACATTAAAAACCATATTATAAATTCCATTTAAAAATGTTAATATTTCCGAACAGCACCCATGTTCTTAAATATTTACAAAATCCACCACTTAATCAATATAATGTTACATTATAGTTATATAACATATATTATGACATTTAAGTCATTAAAACAATTATAACCTATAGTTATATTTTGTTTATAAAATACCAAATAGCCCCTTATATTTTCGGCTTCGATTATATACCACTAAACTTCTATAAATCACAATTCCATCCCAATTTATAATACATAGTTTTCTAATTCCATTAAAACTATATATTATACATATTTCTTTATAAAACCTTATATATAACTCCAAAAATTACCAAACTATACCAAGAGGTTATAAACATCATTACTAACCTTATACTTCCTCTAAATTTTGGTTTTACCACATATGTTACCCATTTGTGACAATTTTACAAAATATCTTATATTATACTTATATAACTCACATAAACTCCAAATTTAACCAAATAAATTTCTAAAAATTCCTAATAACCTAAGGTTGGTACTAAACTCCATTTAGTACCCCAAGTTTTCAGAAATTACATTATAGCCCCATCTCTTTTAAATCTTTTACAAATTAATACTTATCTTAATATAAGGTTGTATCTTAATTTCAAAAATTCTCCAAACTTGGTCAAAGTCTCCTATATAGTCAACTTTGACTTCTAATACCAAATGGGAACCAATTTTTCGGTAATCACTAATAATAACCTATACTTTTCTATTTTTACAATTTTGACCCAAAACTTTATAAAATGTTATAATTTTTATTAAATTCATTTAAAAACCCTAAATTGCTCTAAATTAAGCCCACGACTTTCTAATTCCCTAGTAATTACGAATTGGCCCCAATTTTAATTATAAGCATAAATAAAACTAAATAAGCTTATAAACTCAAATTAAAATGGCCTAATGACATGGCCTTATTACAACCTTGAACTTGCAAAATAAATTACACAATAAATGTCTCAAAATATAGCATATATTCTCAGCCTCACCTTGGTTTAATTATTTTTCCACATAATGTCATAATTTGACCATTATGTTAATTAAATCTCTTAAATGACTAGTTTAATTTATCTTAGCCATTTTTTTCCATTTTTAGGTCAATATGACCCATATTTATAATTTCACTCTCGGCCATATATATATATATATAAGCTTAGAAATTATAAAAATCATAAGTTTAAGGTGTTTATACCTTGATTATTCCTTGTATGGGCTCGGTCACTTGTAGGAAAATTCACCACTTCATTTAGACATGTTTAATACACAAAAACAAGATATGGTTATACTCCAAGCTTGAGCTTAACCATAAGGAATAATTAATGTAAGATTTAAGGCAAAAATCACCTTAAAAATGCAAGGGAAGTTCTAGGTGGGTTCGGCCTGAATCAAACACACCACAAGGTGTTAGATCCATCATATTGACATAGGAAATAGCTAGATCAAAACAAGTTGCCTTGTTATCAGGTTTTACCTTGGAAAAATGCCTTAAAAGAGAGTATTTCTCTTGGATCTTGGTCACCCTTGCTCCAAATGGCTAACCAACTGAATGAACATGTAAATATGAAGATTATGAGTGTATAAACTCATAAAAATTGAAGAAAGAAAACTGCTTGAAGGATTGAGAGGCTTAAGGTATGTTTTTACCTTAAAATGTAATTTTGAGCAACCTTGGTCCCTCTACTTGCTTCAACCGAGTTTAGCTGTTGTTTTAACCTTATAACACTGAGAATGAGCCATAGGAATTGATGAGCCACGAAATCTAGGTGTAGGTAGTGAAGAGATGAAGAAAAAGGGCTAAAAATGACCTTAAAACACTTACCTTAAGAGCTTAGGAGTTAGATCTGCCTTCCATGCTCAAGAACCAGACTTGAGAGCTGCTAGGAAGGAGAGGAGCTCGGTTGGAGAGGCTGGGATCGGACAAGGAGGAAGAAAGAGATGGGTAAGGTTTGAAATAATTGAAAAAGTAAGTTTTACTATTGTAAATTTGTGTTAGGTATCAATTTGTCTCATAATTATTGTAGGCTGTCTCCTCTCCTCTTGCCAGCCGATTTCCATGGTCCAAATGGGTCAATTAATTGACCATTGACCATACTTGGTCAATATTGACTCATGCGGGCCCCACTTTAGGGTTTTATTAATATTTTAATATTAAATTTGTAAAAATTCGTAAATTTCTGGAATTAAATTCATAATATGATATATTATCATATTTAAAGGTAATTATAACCTTTAATCCCATTAAAAATCAATTTAGAAGGTAAACTCACAAAAACGTGCTTTAAGGTGTTTTAGTGCACATTTTTGTGTCACAGGGTGTTCCTGGGCTTAGTTCTACTTGAGAACGGTTTTGTTGTGTTCCTTACTTCATTATAATACTTAGGAATCCACTTTGGATCCTATTTGAGGTCATAAAATCTTTATGGTGTCTTAAAGCACATTTTTGGCTTTACCGATCTTAAGGCGTGTTTTGCCTTGTTGAGATCTTTTAGATTGTTCCCCAATAATGTTTAGATGTTTATTAATCATTTTAGATCATTAATAGATCATTTAATTATATTTTAAAGGTTAGGGGTATTTCACATAGCTCTGGGTCGGACCTGGGTCGGTCGGGTGGAATATTTTGAAAAAAAAAAACAAAAACGCGTCGTTTTTTTAAAAAAATCCATTCCTTCTTCAACCTCGCCCCGACTCCCTCTTCCACCTCCTCGCTACCCAGAAACCCCAAACCCCCCTGCGTTCTCTCCCTCGCGCGCCCTCTCTCCCTCTCTCTCGCACCACCACCAACCCACCACCCTCTCCCTCTCTCACGCAGCCGCCGCCCACGACCACCGCACCGCCCCCTGTTTCCCGCCGACGCTGCGACACCACCAACCACCCGCACCCACCCACCCCCAGCCCCAACACCACCCAAATCCCTAAAAACACACAACCATCCCCAAATCCGATTTTAACCCCAAACTCCCTAATTTCTTGTCTCAATATTGTTACAAAACATCAAGGTATGTGATTCTCACCATAATTTGTCAATTTTCACGATTCTTGAACAAGTTACATTTTAGGTATGATTTAGGTCGACCCAAACGGGACCTTGGGTGCTATTTTATGATATGTGCAATTTTGGTGATTTGAATTAATTATATTTGTTCATTAGCGTGTGTGTGTGCAAAATTTACTGTCAAAATTGGCACCGTGGTGGATTTGGCATGACTTATGTGCTCACTAGTTTAAATTCAATTGTGTGTTGTTTGACATCAATTAGTAGTTTTTAATTCGTACTAGTGCACTGTGGGATTTGCTGGGTGTAGTAAGCACCAAAACAAAAATTCTTCACATGACTAAAGTAGCGTGCTAGAATGGTTGCATGGAGGTCACTCACCATGTGATTCATTGGGTGAATTTTTGAATTGGTTAGTGACATTTGCACCACTTGGGAGCCAAGTGTTCTTGGGATGATGCAATATCTGAATGCCAACCTTCGGGTTACTTTTGTCGAGGTTCCTAGAACCGATAAAAAGGGTAGAAAAACGGGGGAGACTCTGTCCAAATTTTTAAATTTCCGTTGCACTTGTATCTTTTATTTCGCTGATTTTTAACCTTTCATCTAACTCTATCTCTGTTGTTTGTTATTTCCTTTTGTTGTGTGTTCCTTTGTTTGATTTTGATGTTTTAGAACCATGAGTGGACGACCCCGAAGAAACCAGAAGCGCAAGAGTGGCGCCAGTTCGTCTCAGGCGATCGAGCTCGCCCCTGTGCCTTCCAATCCCACCTCAGGCCTTCTTGACGGCCGCTTTATCAGTGAGGAGGCGCGGAGCTGGTACAACAACCCTCGCGTTCGGGAATTTGTGCGAGAGCGCACGGTTGACCCCGAACTCCTTTTGACCTCAGCCTTCAGGAGGTGATGGAGCGCACCGGCTGGGGGTGTGTCCTGAACATGGGCGGCCAATACTGCCCTCGGTTGGTCAAAGAATTCTACGCAAATGCGACCATCGAGATGGAGTACGGGACCACTACCGTTATCTCCCATGTCAAGGGCCGGCGCATCCGAGTCACCACGGAGACGTTTCTACGATACTTCCGACTGCCGATCGAGGATCTCCAGTACACCACCTGCATCTCCGTCGGCGATCTTAGCGCTCACTGGAGGCACTACTTAAGCATCCTCCCTGTCCAGCGCCGAAAGAAGAATCAAGCTGGGACAGAGGTTCGGGTCACCATGACCCTGAACATGGTCACTGACCCAGTGAGGAGGGTCATGCTCGCGCTACTTCACCACAACATCCTCCACGGGACAGCAAACACCTCAATTCCATGGATTGTTATATGATGGATTACATGGTAGCCCCGGACCCCGACCATCCTCTCTCTCTCCGGGCTGATGTTCCGCCACCTGCAGCACATAGTGAAGCAGAAGAGTTCTCACCATCTGGGCCTCCCCCATTTCCTGCACAGCCAGATTGTCCACCAGGGCGTCTCGGCTGCTGGTGAGCCGGTGTCAGACCCCATGGACTACATTCATGGCTACGCCAAGCAGATGATGGGCTTCTCTTGGGACGGGACGACTTGGGTGAAGGGGACTATCAACGAAGATCAGCCGAGTGCCGGTTCCTCCTCCTCCGGAGCAGCAGCCTCTAGCGCCCCCTCCTTGCTCTGCCCCCGCCACCGCCAGCCACTATCTCTCGGCAGGAGTTCGAGGAGTGCATGGCCGCTTATCAGCGCCAGATGCAGGCCGAGATGGAGGCCCGGATGCAGCGCATGCGAGACGAGTTCCGCCCTGATGCTCCCCCACCTCAGTAGCCAGTTCTTGATGTCCGCTACCCGCGTCTTGTATTTTCAAACACTGTTATGTTGCATTTGGCGTATTGTTCTGTTTAGGTTATTGACAGTTCTTTTCAAAATTACTTATCTCATACTTTCTTGTTCATTAAACTGTTTTGTTGTACGCACCCTTCTGGATATTATGTATTAGACTCATCGATGAGTCTCATTTTTATATCTAACCATGGGCTATTAGCGTATTCCTCGGAATCCTGTTGCACATCATTTATTTTTGTCTATGTATTGTAGAAACACACGCTGCATGCAAGCACCTTCAAGGCAACATACAACACATGCAAGAGGAACTCTTGCCAAATTTTCCTGGGTCTCCGACTTGTTCCCGTCGAAGGTAGCGCTTCAACGACCCCGGACACTCTCAAGTGTGGGGGAACCCTTTGCCCACTACACGTCTTATCAGGGGAGTACTATTTCACTTAATACTTAAATTGATCCAAAAAAAATAGTACTCTATGTTTCGTGCTTCGAAAAAGGTCTCCTGTTTGTTTCCCTTTGGGTTTTGCTTTGAACAATGAGGACATTGTCCTACTCAAGTGTGGGGGAAACGACCTTTTCTTTTTGATGCACTTCTCCATCTCCTTATACATACCTATTGCTGCCATAAAGAAGTTCCATTTGTAGTAAGCAAGTCTTTCCATGAATGCTTCGAACTTTCCACCAAATTTTTCAAAAATTTCTCTCTTGAGGAGCAATTAATTGCGGTGCTTCCATAAATCCCTTTCTTGGTGAATTTTTATTGCTTAGGGGTCCTTTCTAATCTTCTCATCTAGGGATTGCTAAGAGGTGTTTCCTCGTGGAAATTTTTTTTAAAAGGACTTGAGAGGCACCATCGGTAACCAATAAATGAGAGTAAGTGTTCTGTGCAGTAAGGCAATATGCCAAAGGCACAATTCCAAATTATTTCTTCTCATCTCTTGTTGCAAAAGAAGATCAAATGCAAATCTCTATTTTTCCTTTTGTTTCTCCTCAATGCCCATTCTTGAGAGAAGTTGGCCATGTTAAAAGTTCTCCAAGTCAAAGATCTTTAAGCACTTGGAAACACTCTAGATCATACCCTGAAGCTCTATATTTTTATTTACCCTAAGCACACCCATGTCACCATGAGAAGGTTGGTTGTACTCCTCTTGAGATTTTTCACAATTTTGCTCACCTAAGTTCAAGAATTCATCTAAATACTTGCTTGCTATAAATGTTCCTTCTTGCCATAGATTCCTAGATAATTTTGCTTGAGGACAAGCAAATTGATAAGTGTGGGGGAGTTGATAAGTGGTGAAATAATGCTATTTTAAGAGCTTCATTCACCTTTATTCTATTGGATGCATGACTTGTTTCACCATTTAATAGAGTGTTTTAGTGATTAATAGTGAACTTATAGAGTTTGATCTCTTGATAGGTAAAAGCTCATTTTGAGCATACTTTTGAGTTCCCTTTGAGTTAGTGGCATGCATCAACGGATTCCTCATCTCTCAAGCTTTCCAACGCCGCAAACGAGGAGCAATTCGGAGCCACAATGAAGATTCTAGTTCCAGAGCAAGTTAGAGCAAATCTCTGGAGCAAGACCGACCCACTCTGGGTCGGTCGGATTGGTTTTTCCGGATACCCAAGCTACTGGAATTGACCGACCCATAAGCCTGGGTCGGACCTGGGTCGGTCATACTTAAAATGACTCACGTGCTTTCTTCTTTGAAGACCAACCGACCCACGGGACCGACCCAGTCTGGGTCGGTCGGACGGAAAATCTGCCCAGATCTACGTTTTTAAAAGCTGATTTTGGGGACTCTTATCTGATTATCAAACACACACGACTTCAACCCTAAACAGACGAGAGAGAGGCGAAAATAGAGGAGAAAAGAAGAGGAGAAAAGAAGAGAAGAAATGAGGAAGAAGAAAGTGAAGATTTCTACCTCCATTGAAGCTTGGAAGCTCCTCTAATGGTTGATTCTCCCTTTTCCTTGCTCTTTCCTTTAGCTATGGCTGAGTAGTTCTATTTGTATCCTAGGATGAGGGTTTGAACCCATTTTGCTCATTGAATGCTCGAAACCTAACTCGTTTGTTACTCTCGTTTTATTTCCTCAATATCAATTAATGCACTAAATTGATCTCTTATTGCATTTATGGTGGTTCCATTCAATATTTGAGCTTGAGTTTGGAACTAGACCAATAAGGGAGTAAACCCTAACTTTTGCTTTCTTGATTTTGGAAGTAAATGCTTAGGGCTGTTGATTAAGAGTGCTTGCTTAATGCTATTTGCTGACTTGAACCTCCTTTAATTAAGGGGTTTGATTATTTAGGTAAGAATTGGATCCCATGATTTGGGGATTCATGAGCTAAACTCTAATAGGCGCTGAGATGATGAGTTATGGTTTTGAAGTTCTTTGAGTGAATTGGGTGATTCCCACTATCCTAGGGTACTCTCCCCATCCATTCCATACACAAACACTTTACTGTTTTTATTGCATTTCAATTAACAAACAACCAAGCTTGCCTCTGGCTAAACCCCCATTTTACTGTTTATTCGCACTTAACTATTATACCGAAGCTCGGGATTTAGAATCCAATTTCCTTATGGATACGACACTTGTTTTATTACAACGAATTGGGTGCACTTGCCCATTTTAGCTAGGTTTAATTACTATGTTTGTAATTTTCCCAACAACTGTAGAGAGAGAAATAATCTCTTGTTTTTTTGATTTCCAGCTAATTGTTGATCCTCCTAGCAGAATTATATAGCCACTGACAGAACGACGTGTGATGGTGCAGCTGGCCCAATCAGCATCACAGAATGCTGTCAAGTCCAGTTCTGTTTTGCTGTTAAAGAGAATTCCCTGTCTGGTTGTTCCTTTTATATACTGAAGCAGGTGCAAGGCAGCTTGAAGGTGTTCATTGGTTGGACTCTTCATGAATTGGCTCAAATGCTGGACTGCAAATGTTAAGTCTGGTCGAGTATTTGTTAGGAAGTTGACTCTCCCGATCAGTCTTCTGTAGAGAGTAGCATCTGTCAATGTCTGACCCTGTGATGCTTCCAACTTGATACCTGTAGGTAAGGGGACAGATGCTATTCTGGCACTAGGAGTTAGATATTCATCGATTAAATCACAAGCATATTTACTTTGACTGAGAACGATGCCCTCATTAGTGTAGAGGAACTCCATGCCAAGAAAATAGTTAAGATTTCCTAGATCCTTTATTTTAAAAGTTTTGTCTAGATTTTGCTTTAGTTTAACTATCTCAGCTGTGTCGTTTCCTGTCAAGATCATGTCATCTACATAGATTACCAAGAAGGTGTGACAGTTTCCATTATGTTTAGCAAACAAGGAGTAATCGTTTCTAGACTGAACATAACCATGGAAATGTAAAAAATCTGTAAGTTTTTCATACCATTTTCTGGACGCTTGCTTCAGTCCGTATAAGGACTTGTGCAACTTGCAAGCTTTGCCTCTGTATATATCCTTTAAGCCCTCTGGAATCTCCATGTAGACTTCCTCCTCGAGGTCCCCGTGCAAACACTACTGGAAAAAAAGAATAAAAACGCGTATTTCGGCTTTAAAAGAACGTTTATACAGCGTTCTTTATGCGAGCGACGCAAAAAGTAAGAGTTATAAAGAACGCTTAAGAAGCGTTCTTTATACTTGACTTATAAAAACACTTATATTTGGAAGTGTTCTTTATAGCTCTTAGTAAGACACTATAAAGAACACTTCTTAATAATAAGCGTTCTTTATAGTCGACTATAAAGAACGCTTATTATTAAGAAGTGTTCTTTATAGTGTCTTGGCGTCATATTTTTGATAGAATAAAGAACACTTTTATAAGGAAGCGTTCTTTATTATTATTATTTTTTATTTTCCCTTTCCCTGTGCATTTCACATATTCGACATACAAAAACCTGTAAAATTATTGTGAATAGAGAACTAAAGAGGCGCAGAGCATGTTCCTTTGTTCGCTAGGGGTTGCAAAATCGTGAGTAGAGAATGGAAGAGGCGCAGAGCATGCATGTTCCTTATAGGCCAGTTGATTAGGGTTGCAAAATTACCATGAGAAGATAGAGGCAGAGTAGTATGTTACTTGTTCGCAAGCACAAGAGTACGTGAGTGAAGAGAATGGAAGCTAGAGGTGCAGAGCATTATATTATTTGTTCACTAGTTAGGGTTGCAAAATTACCATGAGTGAAGAGAATGGAAGAGGTGCAGAGCACGTTCATTGTTCGCCAGTTATGGTCGGTTGCAAAATTACTATGATCGAAGAGTATGGAAGAGGCGCTATCCATGTTCCTTGGTCGCCAGTTATGGTTGCAAAATTACCATGCGAAGAGAATTGAAAGGTGCAGCGAAGGTTGTAAAATTAACGCGAGTGAAGAGAATATATGGAAGATTAAGAAGAGAGAAGAGCCACATGTTCAAATTTGAGCCAAAAAATCCATGTATAGAAGAGAATATATGGAAGATTAAGAAGAGAGAAGAGCGGCATGTTCAAATTTGAGCCAAAAAATCCATCTCCAGAAGAGAATATATGGAAGATTAAGAAGAGAGAAGAGCGGCATGTTCAAATTTGAGCCAAAAAATGCGAGTCCATTAAAACTTGACTTATAAAAAACGCTTATGTTAGGAAGCATCATTTATAGCTCTTAGTAAGACACTATAAAGAACGCTTCTTAATAATAAGCGTTCTTTATAGTCGACTATAAAGAACGCTTATTATTAAGAAGCATTCTTTATAGTGTTTTACTAAGAGCTATAAATGACGCTTCCTAATATAAGCGTTTTTTATGTGCTCCGGCCATAAACTTTAAAGAACGCTTCCTACACAAAGCGTTTTTTATGTGTTCCGGCCACTATAAAAAAACGCTTACTACACAAAGTGTGTTTTACAGCCCGTTTTTTATTCTTTTTTTTCCAGCAGTGAAAAATGCGTTGTTGATGTCAAGTTGATGCAGATTCCACTGCCTTTTTACTGAGACAGCAACTAGAACTCTTATGGTGGTCATCTTGATGACTGGGGAAAAGGTTTCCCAGAAATCCTCTCCATAGCGCTGTGTGTACCCTTTTGCAACAAGGCGTGCTTTATGCCTTTCAACAGTCCCATCTGATTTGAGCTTTAATCTGAATACCCATTTGCATCCCACAATTCGCTTACCTGCAGGTCTTGGTACGATTGACCATGTGTTATTATCTTGTAGGGCTTGAAGTTCATGCTTCATAGCCTGTAGCCAATGGGGATCCATTGCTGCTTCTCTGTAGCTTCTGGGTTCGTTCATGTTTTGGATTTGGTTGAAGAGGCAATGAGATTCTGATGTGAGCTGTTGAATGGGAAGAACTCTGCTTGCTGTCATTTCTGTAACAGAACTAGAAAGGCAATCAGAGTTGTTAGTGTTCATCAATCTGTCAGTTAAAATTCTACTGAAATCATCACTTTCTATAAACTCTACTTCACCCAATACATAGTAATTCAAATGACTAGGCAAACTTCCTTCTCTTGTTGATCTTCGAAGACCAGCATCTGCTGTAGGTTGTTCTTCTTCTGCTTGATGTCGTGCAGGTTGTTCTTCTTCTACTTGATGTTGTTCTGATGGATGGTTCTGTTCATCGTCTGTAAGGGAAGGAGATTGTGTGGCTTTCTCCATATCATTGTATGGTATCGTATTCCTTCTTGGTGGCGCAACTACAATTCGGTCTTTTATCTAGAGTTGCCAAATCAATCCATAATCCTCTCATCTTAGTGAAGAAGACTAATACAGTATCACTTCCTTGCTGCAATCTATGTAAGTCTTTTCTCAGTCCGTATATCTTTGCTGCTTTTGCCTGCTCAAATCGACCGCAAACATGATCCCACGTGTCTGCTGCACTGTCGTAATAGACAATATTGTCTGCGATTGCCTTCTCGAGACTTTGACACAGCCAGGCGATGATCATACGGTTGTTTCTTTCCCAGGACCGAAATTTGGGGTCGTCAGGATCCGGGGATTTGAGCTATCGGTCCAAGAATCCGTACTTGTTCTTGGCTTTGAGTGCCACCATCACCTTTCTTTTCCACCCTCGAACCCCTCGCCGGTGAATATTGGAGCGATTGACATTCCTGGGTTATCGCTTGGGTGAAGGTACAGCGGATCATCGGTTTCTCTTGTTTTTCCGGTTGTCTGCTTCTCGCCCGATTTTTCTTCATTAGGGTCTTCCTTCTCAGTGTCAACCATGATTCACGGGGAATTGATGAAAGAACAAAAAAAGAAGAAGAAGGAGGGCGATAGAGCTTTGGATCGATTATTCAAAAATCTGATACCATATTGTTTGATGAAGATCTTTTGCTCTGTATTGTATTAAACGAATTGAATAGTAGTTGTACAGAGAGTGTTTTGGTAAGCCATAAGCTAAACTAAGACCTGACTAGCTAACGGTAACATAACGGAGATATTACAAGGTATACAATATATGAACAGAAGTATTCTCAACATGAACTGAACTCTTATGCTACCGGGCACAATCGTTTGATCTATCACCGACAAAGAAGATTGATTTAATTAGTCTCGGTCCTGAATTGACCGTCTTGTTTATTATTTAGATTTATTGTTTGATTTCAATTTTTAATATAAGATAATATAATTTTAAAATTTTGAGTTTTGTATATGATTCCTTACATAATAAACTATATATTACAAAATTTAGTTTTATAAAATTATTTTATCTTATATACTTATACTGAAATGGAAAAATGTGTCATATGGATAGACCAAAAAAAATTCTAAGTTTTATTATTTTTTTAATTTTATGAAATTTTACTTTTTCACATCATTACCAAATTTTATTACATACCTGTCTTAATTTATAAATTTACGGTTATTAACCGGAAAGAAAAAGATATTAATATTGTTGTTATTTGACATTTTAGTTTCAAAGCTAGTGTTAAAAGATTATTAAACATCGTAAAAATAATAAAATTGTAAATCAAAAGAGAATAATAATATATAAAAATTACATAAAATTTTTAAAGAAACTATAATAAAAAAAGAAATAAAAGGTCAAAAATAACACAAAAAAGTGAAAAAAGTAAGCTTTGCATGTCCATTTTTAGAGGAAGAGAAAAACTGCAGAATAATCGATGCTCAATTCGTTGGTTCTAAATCAAATACCTATTGGGCCAGGGGTCGACTAATTGCAATTATCGGTGGACAATGATGTGAGCTCATCAGTCACTGATGTGTCTTACATGCGGTGTTGAAAGTGGTTATTTGCTTGGTGGGGTATGCGATTTGGAAGTGCTGAGCGGTAAGAAAGGCGTTCGCAAACGGTGCGAACAAATTTCTGATGGAGATTAAAATTATCAGGCATGTAATATCGGCTTTCAATGGAGGGGAAATTGGTGCCTACTGTCGACAACAACCTGTTGAAGTAGCCAAAGATCAATTGTTGGTGGGAGTAGGAGGACGAGGCGGTGGTAGTGACCGAATTGAGCGGATGCAATGCGGTTTGAGAAGCTAAAGTGTACATCAGAATCAGATAGGGATGGTTAACAGATGTTTGTTTCGAAGGCGGCTCTAGGATTTCCTTAGTGTCTCCATGGGGAATGAGACTCAAGGATCCAAATCGCATGAGAATGGACATTACTCTTGCGATTAGATGCTGCTGAACATTTTTGGTTCTTAAAGTGTCCCTTTTGATGGTTTGGTTAGTTCTATTTGGCTATGGTATGGTTGTTTGTAATCTATGATTTTAGTTGGTTTATATCCAAGTGATGATGGTACATACCTACCCCATTGTGGTAGGCCTAATAGTAACAGTTAGTTGTCTTTGACGATTCATAGTGTTGGTTCATCCCCTTTCAAACTACTTATGCAATGTTTGAGGAGAATTTGGTTGCGATTAATAGTAGATAGTGTGGAATATAGTTCATCCCACATCGTGGGTTTGGAAAAGCACGGAGCATTCCTTTTGTTATAAAAGGAAGTGTTCCTTCTCCTTTCTCTTCATCCCTTCAATAAGCAACTTATTACATAGTTAAGTTGTATTGTCTTCTCTCTCTATTAATTTCTGAAGTAATAGCAAAATCAGTTATAGTTCCGGTGTTTTGTTTATAGTTTTATTTAGCAGCTATTAGTCGGTAATTTTGTAGTGTTTTATTGCTGAGAAATTACAGTCAGGAAATTCTGTTTAAGGAAGTGGTTCTTAAGCGGGACCGTTGTGACCCTACCACGACCTGGGAATTTTCCTGTACAGAGTGATTTTCTAGTACAATAATTTACTCTCTTACCCAATCGCTTCCGCAACAAGTGGTATCAGAGCCAAGGTTTTGTCTTAGTATGCTCTATGGTTGCAGCTAGGTTGATCTTCCACATCAGAAAAGTGTTCCTTTGTTCAGCTGATACGTCGTAGCGTTGCTAGATAAAAATTGGAGCAGAAATGGAGGATCCCAAATCAAGAACCCAGGAGACGGCATCATCAACCTCCTCATCATTGATTTGGACAAGAAAGGTGATGACAAATGCTAAGTTTTCGGTGGAGACATTTGATGGTACAGGCCATTTCGGCATCTGGCAATGTGAAGTCCAAGTCGTTCTCTTTCAGCAAGGTCTTGACATCGCCATGAAAGAAACAAGACCGGAAGACATTCAAGAGAAGGAATGGGAGGCCATGAATCGAGCAGCTTGTGGTACAATTCTCTCCTGCCTGTCAAGAGAACAAAAGTATGCGTTCTTTATAGAAAAATTCCGCATCTAAATTGTGGAAGACACTAGAGGAAAAATTCATGAAGAAAAGTAGTCAGAATAAGCTTTTTATGAAGAAAAGGCTATTTCGTTTTTCTTATGTTTCAGGGACCACAATGAATAATCACATCACCAGCTTCAATCAACTAGTAGCTGATTTGGTAAACTTGGATGTGACATTCAGTGATGAAGATTTGGCCTTAATGTTTGGGATCTCTTCCTGACGAGTATGAGTTTCTCGAAACAACTTTACTTCATGGGAAGAACAAAGTCTCTCTAAAGGATGTTACCACAGCTTTGTACAGCCATGAGTTGAGAAGAAAAGAAAAGAAGGCCAATACTGATGAAGCAACATAAGCATTGGTGGTGAGAGGTCGTTCATCCGCTCAGAGAAAGGGGAAGAAGGGGTGGTCAAAATCCAAAGCCAAGCTCGGTAAAGATGAATGTGCATTTTGTTGAGAAAAGGGGAATTGGAAGAAGGACTATCCAAAACAGAAGAAAGGCAAGGCTGTTCAAGATGCATGTTTGGCAGAATGCGACATCGATGGATCACGACTATCATTGGTGGCATCAACTTCAACAATTAACTAGGATGAGTGGATTCTGGATTCAACAGCAACCTATCATATGTCCCCGTTCGAGAATGGTTCTTTGACTACAAAGAACTAAAGGGTGGAACTGTTTTGATGGGAGACAATAGCCCATGCAAGATAATTGGTATAGGTTCAATCAGGTTGAAGAATCATGATGGATCAACCAGAGTTCTAAGAGATGTTCGATATGTTCCAAACTTGACCAAAAATCTCATTTCTCTGGGACACTTGGAGTCAAAGGATTCTCATGGACCGCTAATGATGGAGTTCTAAGGGTCATTTATGGAGCATTGACGGTGATAAGAGGCACCAGAAGAAATAATCTATACTACTACGAGGGTAGTACATATATAGGAACAACAACTATTGCAAATGCTTCCAAGGAGAATGGTGTTTCCCAGTTATAGCACATGCGACTGGGGCACGCTGGTGAAAAATCCTTACAGATTCTTGCGAAGCAAGGATTGCTGAAAGGTGTGAAGGCTTGCATGTTAGACTTTTGTCAGCATTGTATCCTTGGGAAGCAAAAGAGATTAAAGTTTGGCACTGTCATCCATAATACGAAGGGTATTTTGGATTACGTCCATTCTGACGTTTGGGGACCCGCCGATACGCCTTCCTTTGGTGGGAACCGGTACTATGTGACCTTTATGGATGATTTCTCTCGAAGGGTTTGGGTGTATGCCATGAAGACTAAGGATGAAGTGATGGAAATCTTCCTAACATGGTAGAAGATCATCGAGACGCAACACATGTCGAAGGATTAAATATCTTCGGAAAGATAATGGGGGAGAATACAAGAGTGATCCATTCTTGAAGGTTTGCAAAGACGCGGGAATCGTCTGACACTTCACAACCAGGGAAACACCACAACAGAATGGAGAGGTAGAGTGAATGAACCAAAATTGCTGGAGAAGGTTCGGTGCATGTTTTCAAATGCTGGGCTGGGCAGACAATTCTGGGCAGAGGCGGTACATATTACAGCCATATTATGAATCGGTTACCATCGTCGGCTATTGGTGGAAAGACACCGCTTAAGGCATGGTCTGAAAAACCAGCTACTGATTATAGTTTGTTGCGAGTATTTAGTTCTGTGGCTTACTACCATGTGAAGGAATCAAAATTAGACCCAAGGGCAAAGAAGGATCTATTTATGGGGTTGGTGCCTGGGGTAAAAGGATACCGGTTGTGGGGTCTAGAAGCAAAGAAGACAATCAATAGTAGAGATGTTACCTTTGATGAATCTGCGTTGTGGCAGAAGGTGACAGTAGACTCCATCCAGACAACGGGAACTTAGAAGCAGGTGGAGAAAGCACCAAAGCAGGTGGAGTTTGAGGAGACATTGCTAAACCCATTGGTTGGAGATGTTAATGACTCTCAAGGAGTAGATGAGTCAGATGTGGAAGCTCCAATAGCAACATCAGATCCGATTGCAGAAGAAAGACATATGAGAGAGATCCGTAAACCTGCTCGCTATGCGGATATGGTGGCTTATGCACTTCTTGTTGTAGATGAAGGGGTACCACCTACTTTCCAAGAAGCAAGTCAACACTCGGAAGTAAGGAGTTGAAAGGTGCCATGGAAGAAGAGATGAACTCTCTTCACAAGAACAACACATGGAAAATGGCACAACTACCAAAGGGCAAGAAGAAAATTGGCTGCAAATAGGTGTTTGCAAAGAACGAAGGAACTCTAGGTGAAAACAATTTCCACTACAAGGCTAGGTTAGTGGCCAAAGGGTATGCAGGAAGGAAGGAATTGATTACCATGAGGTATTTTCTCCAGTTGTGAAACATTCTTCTATAAGAATTCTGTTGGCATTAGTAGCGGAGTTAGATTTGGAGCTAACCCAACTCGATGTGAAGACTGCATTCTTACATGGCGATCTAGAGGAAGAGATCTATATGTCTCAACCAGAAGGATATAAGGTTCATGGTAAAGATGATTGGGTTTGTAGGTTGAACAAATCATTGTACGGGCTGAAGCAATCTCCAAGGCAATGGTATAAACGATTTGATTTGTTTATGAAAGGGCAGAAGTACACAAGAAGCAAATATGACCACTATGTATATTTGCGCAAGCTACATGATGGGTCTTACATCTACCTACTCTTGTACGTTGATGACATGCTAATAGCTTCAAAGAATCACTCAGATATTGATAGATTGAAGGCTCAGTTAGCTCAAGAGTTTGAGATGAAAGATTTGGGAGAAGCCAGAAGATTCTTAGGCTGGAGATTAGCAGGGACAAAAGGAGTGGAAAGCTTCAACTGACTCAGAAGCAATACTTAAAGAAGGTGCTACAACGTTTTGGCATGCACGATGATTCAAAAGTTGTGAGTACCCCACTTGCACCTCATTTAAAGCTAAGTGCCCATTTATCTCCTAAGACTGAAGAGGAGCGAGAATATATGGCACGAGTCCCATATGCGAATGTAGTTGGTAGCTTAATGTATGTCATGGTGTGTATGAGGCCTGACATTTCACAAGCAAATAGAGTAGTGAACAGATATATGCAGGACCCCGACAGAGGTCATTGGCGTGCTGTGAAATGGATTCTACGGTATATTAAATGTACTGTAGATGTTGGTCTGCTATTTGAGCGAGATGTTAATGGTGGTCAAGGTATGGTTGGATATTGTGATTCTGACTATGTAGGCGACGTGGATAAGCGACAATCAACTACTGGTTATTTGTTCACTTTAGCCAAGGCGCTAGTAAGTTGGAAATCTACCTTGCAGTCTACAGTTGCTTTGTCTACTACCGAGGCAGAGTACATAGCTCTGAAGAGGCTGTAAAGGAAAGTATTTAGCTTCATGTTTTTCTTAAAGACTTGAGTTGGTTAGAGGCATCACGGTGCACTGTGACAGTCAAAGTGCTATTCATTTAGCAAAAAATCAAGTCTATCATGCAAGGACAAAGCATATTGACGTTCGCTATCACTTTGTGCGGGAGATACTCGAAGAAGGGGATATTCTTGTTTAGAAGATCCGGACGACTGAGAATCCTGCAGACATGATGATGACCAAGGTGGTGACCATAGTTAGTTCAAACATTGCTTAAACTTGACCAACATCTTGCACGTTGAAGGTGACGCCTGAAGGCGCATTTAAGATCACTTCCTTTTTATTTTTGGGAGTGAGTTTCGTTTTTTAAGTGGGATAAACTAAGGTGGAGAATTGTGGAATATAGTTCATCCCACATCGTGGGTTTGGAAAAGCAAAGAGCATTAGTTACAGATAAATGAGAAACCTACCCAATTCAATGACAGAACATGTTTGACAATTGAAGCTAAGCAAACCTGTTGGTAGATGTGTTGCCGAAATGCATGAATCTCTTAACCCATGCCTCACAAATTTCTCACGCTGACTTAGCCATGTCGTATTCAAGTACACATGAAAGGATTTCGGCACCTTAAGACTGTAACAATTGTCCGCACTGTTCATCGTACTCCGCGATAGTGGGGGCGTAAACTAATCGCTTTCACCGATACACTATTACTTCGACTCTATCAGCGTCAACACCCATTATCTTGATTGCTTTGGCAGCCACGTTCCTGCATGTATGCCATCGGCATAGAAGATGTGGTAATAGAAGGATATACCACTGAAAGGGCTTTCACTAGCGCCTTCTCATTGTTAGTGACAAACACATATGGAGAATAGGTCAAAACCTTTATCAGCTGATTAAGCATCCATGTGTATGCAGACTCGTTCTCTCTGACTGCAAAACAAAACGCTATACAGAATTTCTTGCCGCACGACGTCACTCTGATAACCCACTAGAGGCATCTTGTACATGTTCGTCTTGTAAGTGCTATCAATGAGCACTACATAAGGAAACACCTTAGCAAGCGTCAGCGAAAAAGGGTGCGCAAACAAGACAAGACCAAGTCTAGATGTATTCCCTGCAGTGAGTACATTTAATTAGAACAAACATTCAAAGTGATTAACATCCAAATAAACCGACACTAAACGAATGTGCGAACACTTACTTATCATCTTTCTCGGACCACCAATTGTAATTACGTTCATCTAGCGAGTACATGAAGGACGCTACATCTGTATGTCCGCCAAAATCCTCTCTTCTGAATTTTGCAACTAGGTTATGAATTGATGTCTTGTCTGTGGGTTTTTGGGGTTCTTGTAATGTAAATAGGCCCACATCTGCCTAGGCGCAACACAACTCATGTGCAAACTTTTCATGCTTGCTCTTTCATCGACACTAAAGGGAGGTCGGACGAAGTGAGATTGCAGGTTACTAGCTAACTCGTGGTTGTGCGTCGGGACCATCACCAGGATAGACCAACCCGTACGTTCCCCACCCATGATGCTTAGGTGGAACGGACAATTGCATTTTTCGTGCCACGCCGCGGCCTTTGACTAGATGAGACGATTCTCCTGTGCTAACCCATGGCTTATACTTGCCGTACCTCTCACACTTAGTACTAATTCACCGTCGTCTCTCTTAGTCTGTCTGATTAGATAAATATTATTATTTCAGCTGATGCGGAACGCATGACTAACCGCCTCCTCTTTATCCGTAAATAATAGGCTATTACTAAACACATGACCTGTGTCTAACTTCACATCCTCGAATTCAGCATCATTCTCACCCTAAGCAGAAAAACATCGTTCATCACAAAGTACTACTCGTAAACCCTAATACTACTTACTTTAGAGTAAATGACACATATGGCATGCAAATAATCAGCAAACTAGATCATCGCAAAGTACATGAAAAGACAAATGCAACGGCTTAAACAGATCGAAAACGGAGCAATAACGAAGACGATACATCGATTTGAAGAAACGTGCACCGGTCAGGCACCGACAAAAAGTGGCCGACGTCGGCGCCCATAGAACTGGCCGCGCGCAGGCACATTATGAAGGGGTGGCGCTGGCGCCACTTAGAAGGGGGGCGCTGGCGTCTATGGTATAGAGCGGGCTCCGGATCCGGACGTCGTTTGCTACTTGAAACCCGTTTTTTGCTTTTCTCATTCATTTTTGTACAAATTCTAGCTACATTTACATAAATTGCTAAAATAACAACATAAAGTACCTCAGATGCGCCCCTCGTGAGTACTCATCGCTGTTAACATCATTTGCATAATCGTCATGCATTTCCGGAACACCAACTTCGGCATTTCCTCTATCTTTTTTGCTCTTCTTACTGAAAAGTTTTTTCTTCAAACAAACTTCTGAAAATAATTTCCTCTTTATCTCTCTAACTTTATCACTCTAACTTTAGGATTTCTGGATTTGAATATGATTTCATAACGTATTCACTTCCTTTATATAATGAAATTTAGGATCATCTTGTAATATGTCACAAATTATGGGTAAATATAGTAATTTCTAAAAAATATTAAAGTAGAGACAAAATGGTCATTTTCCGACTATGCAAAGTGAAAACACGACTGTGCGTATCGACCCTCCAAATATATCATTTTTGAATTTTACAATCCTAATTTACCATTTTGACCTTGCTATTTACTCCCTCCGTCCTGAATTGACCGTCCTGTTTGCTTTATGGCACGTTTTTCCACTTTAATATTAAGTATATAAGATAAACTAATTTTATAAAACTAAATTTTACAATATATAGTTTATCATGTAAGGAATCATATGCAAAACTTAAATTTTAAAATTATTTTATCTTATATGTTAAATATTGAAGTCAAATGACATGTCCAATAGTAAACAGACGGTCAATTCAGGACGGAGGGAGTATATTCTAACGAAAAAATGGGTTAAAAAGGAATAAACGTTTTACTTTTGTCCGGATTAAGGAACAAACGTTTTTTCTGTCTGGATTAAGGCATAAACGTTCTAATTTTAGAGATAATAAGGAAATTCACTAACTAACTATTAATTTTTCTGTCAAAGTTATCTTTAATATTATTATATTATCATTATCACTAATTACTACAATTAGAAAACAAAAAAAAAGAACAATGGAAGTGGAAGAGTTTATACTGCTCGCAGCTTGCAGGATACACATTCGCTGGACTGAATTTGGATGACAGAGGCGTGACTTCTTTTAACAAATACTCCAAAACAGCATCTACAGTAATGGGAAAAATTAAATGGGTCTTCATTATAAGACAGTAGTATGAAATTAGCTTATCATTTCAAAGTTCTCCGCCCAAAATAATTGTCATAGTCACCGCAAGGTAGCCAATATTCTCACTGTAGATGACATCAGAACATACCAGTGGAATTTAACAAGTGAAGGAAAAAAATTAAATTGAGTTTTAACAATTTGCCCATTTGACAGAAATTGTAAGACTCGTTCAGCAACTTCTCAGATCAGCAAATCCATCGGCATTGACATTAGAGCTAGGTTGGCTTGCATCCATAATAATAGAAACCTGGCTGGAAAATATATTTGTGTCCCCCGTTTCAATACATCTTTGTCCTCTTCCTTGACCGCCATGTCTTCCTCTAGTATTTCTACCACTTGATGCCTAATATAATCAATTTCACATCATCACTTATAAGAATAAAGATCAAATGAATGTACAAAACAACATTGAAACCCTACCATTTCCTTCATTGTCGGTGATGAAGCAACATTAGAGCACTTCAATCTGTTGTGTCCGGAAACTCCACATCTTCTACAAACTTGTAGTTGTCCCTTTCTAGATACCTTTGAATTCTTAACAGGTTCACCCAACTCCCTTCTTCTCTTTCTTCTTGGCCTCCCTTGCCAAATCTTTAATGGTGGACACTCAACTTGCGGTTTCCCTTGCCTAGGCCATTCATTTGGTCCATTAAGCATCTCAATGCATTGACTATATGCCTTCATGTATGCCTCTTTCTTGTACCAGTCACTAACATAGTTTTCTGGTTTGTCCCTCACTTCCCAAATTGCACAAATGGCATGAACACAAGGAATCCCACTCAATTGCCAAGATCTACAACTGCATGTTCTAGACTCTATGCTTACAATATATCTATCATGTAATGGGTTTGAACTGCATTTCACCTCATACCCATCTCTTCCAGTGTATAAACATGACCACTTTGCAGCCTCTTCTTCTTTCGAAGCAAGCAACTTCAAGATCCTAGGACAAACATTTATATCCTTTCCATCAAAAAGTTTCCTTCTAACATTCATTCTCTTAATTGGGGCTTCTCTAAGTTGCTCCAACAAACCTAAAATTGGCAATCTTCTAACTTCAAGTATTGACCCGTTCCACACTTCAGTGATGTTGTTCGTAACACTATCACAACAACTATTGACACTAAACCATGCCTTAGACCATTGAGTCGGATCTCTACTCTCCAAATCATCTGCAGCTCTAGGATCAAACTCTCTCAGCTGTTTCAACCTATCAGCATACATGTTAGGAGTGGTTGCGTTGGCCATTGACCAAAAATAAGATCTATACTGCAAGCCCCCAAATTTCCTTCTAAAATTAGCATAGACATGTCGAGCACAACATCTATGCTCAGCATTAGGTAATTTGCTTGAAATTGCATTTATTAGACCCTGGAGAAGGAAAATAGTCTTAGTTTCACACTATATACTCAAGGAAGTGTACACACAAAACAAATCCTAAACAACTTAGTTACCTTTTGTTTATCACTTAGCACAGTCAGACCTTGACCTTGCCTTAACTCCAAATCTGTAATGACATGTTGTAGAAACCATGTCCATGTATCTTCTGTTTCTCTAGGCACCACAGCCCACGCAACTGGATACATTTGATTGTTACCATCCATACCCACAGCTGAAAGGATTTGCCCTTCTAAAAAACCCTGTAACATTTAAAAAAAATCAAATGTAATCAAATAACATTTACACCAAAATTTAGATGAGAAAGTGAGTTTTACAAATTATGTTTCATCCTTGTGTTACCTTCAGAAAGCAACCATCAAAACCTATGACTGGTCTGCAACCATGCTTCCATCCTTGCTTCAAGGCATGAAAGCAAATGTAGATGCTTTGAAATACATTACTTCCTTCTTTCAAGATGAGATAAACTGAGTTTTCTTCATTTGCCCTCTTAATCTCAGCGGCATAATCCCAAAGTGGCTTGAAATGATCCCTAAAATCCCCCTCCAACTTGTACTTGCATGCTCTTAATGCATTGTTGCAAGTATCTAGTGAAACATTTAACCTCAACTCAGCCCATATAGTCTTTCTAAACTCTCTCACACACGCCAACTTGGAGTCAATTTAACTCTTTCCTCATAGTGCTTTGCAAGCCACTTGGCACTTAATCTTTGATTCTTATGCATGACACGTTTACATATATGCTCAGGGCCTAAGCTAATGATTTGGAAATTCTTTTTCTTTTGCATCCATGAAGCTGAAATAAACCATTGACATGGTCTATTTTCCGCACTTAATCCATCACATACTAGCTTACAATATTGAAAGCATTTTTGTATACCTGAGATCATAACCATTCATGATAGCATAATCATCAATTGCATTCTTAAATTTATGATTGTTCTCAAACTGCATACCAATCTCTACTTGAATTTGATCCGCTCTAGCCTTGTTGTTGAAGACGGGAAAGATTAAATCAACAATGGCTGATCTTCCCTTAATGTCGGCTCCAAGTTCTTCTTCTGAGTTGTATTGAGGTGGGCTAGGTGGGTATTCTTCATTCCAGTACTCCTCTTCGGAATCTACTGCATCAGGATCTTCATATCCAGTAGTTTCTTTTTCCAATATCCGAACCATTCTAACATTTTGTCTTACTTCCTGAAGCTCTTCATCATCGGTGCTAAATCCGTCATCACTCAAAATTTCATTATCTCCCTCCTCGAATAGAACCTTATTTTCCCTTCCATCAATTTGCGGACCACTACAAATAATACATAACAACCACAAAAATCACAGAAATAAGATATTCTCTATTTTTGAATCATATCAGCTTACATTAAAGCCAGCAATAACAATGGCCTATTATTTGACACGAGAATATCGATACAAGAGTAATACCAATTATTAACCGTGTAGAAAGAGCATCATATCTATTTGCATCATTCTGTGACACAAGAATAGTTATTTCTTCTTCCCGTAATCCATTCAGCCATGGAGAACAACGGTTCATCTTCATCCATAAAGCTGGTAACTTGCGTTCTCTGTTAACAACAAAAAATCAAATTTACCGATTAAATTTTCTCATTGATAGTGGCTTGTCCGGTATCTGCAACAGCGCTGGTAAAGTTCCAAAAACAGAATTACGCATAAAAAATTGATAATAAAATCAGCATCTCAAAGAAATCAAAGTGTGTAATAGAAACATATTTGTATATTATACTGATCGTGATGTACAGAGGGATAATTATACCAACAACACCCTGATAATATGTAATAGATGATATGTTGAGGAGAATTATACTGCTCGCTTCAACCGTGAACAAATGAGCAGGATTCTGTTTCTCCTTTCTCTGAATTCGCCAACTTGGACAAAAGCAAACAGATGGTGAAAAGAAGACTGAAATAACCTACTTGGAGAAAGGATCAGTGTTACGCGGCGCCGAATTCACATTCTGCGAGCTTCTTTTTATGTGTACAAGCGGAGCGAGCAGTAATACCAACTCTTCCACTTCCATTGTTCTTTTTTTTTGTTTCTAATTTGTAGTAATTAGTGATAATGATAATATAATAATTATTAAAGATAACTTTGACAGAAAATTAATAGTTAGTTAGTGAATTTCCTTATTATCTCTAAATTAGAACGTTATATGCCTTAATCTAAACAGAAAAAACGTTTTGTTCACAAGTAAAATGTTTATTCCTTTTTAACCCCTTTTTCATATTCTAACCGGTACCCGTATTTCATGATTCATCAGCGCGAGCGGGACCCTGTCTACTACCCCTCTTCGTTTTCACCTCGGATCCGGATCCTCACATGGTTGTGGCTTCAAGAAAGGAGAAAGCTCAAGAATTTGCATTTTGGTTGGCCGGAATAATCCTTCAGGTGTCCAGGGAAGAAAAATGATCAGCGTACTCACTCAGGTATGCAAATTCCTTCCACACGCTTCTACAAGTTTCTGTATGTATATCATTGGTATTATTTGTCTCGTTTTCTTGAATTTCTTTCTCCTCGGAGAATTCGCAGGAACGTCTCTTAGGGTTTGCGCTCGGTAGCGTTTTCACGGCGGCCATCGTCCTAGAGAATCGGAAAAGTATTCACAGATTGGTTTCTGAGACCAATTCTATGTTCGGAAACCAGCCTCAGGTGAAAACCCGATTACACGCTAAATTTTGATTTCTCCTCTTCCCAGTTTGCCGGATATCTATGTGGGAGTCCTCGTAGATAATCTCATCATTCAGTGAATGGGCGTTTTGATCGATTGTGCTATCTCTCAGGTCACAGAATTTAGAGACCATTCATTTTCTCTCAATGATTTTTGCGAAATTTGTTTTTCTCCTAGTTTTACTTTTGTCATGCATGTGCTGAAGATGATCGATGTTGCTGTGTGCAATTTGTGGATCTTGATATGAGCTTTGGGTTTCAACTCAAGGACATGCCATTTCTCACCCTTTACACTTCATGTCATATCCCTGGCCGTATTTTGCCGTCAAGATCTTGCTATGTTTCGTCATTCGTCCTTGCTGTTAACATATAAGAACTTGTAAACTTTATGTTAAGGCAGCTTTGTGATTCGATTGGCTTCAATATTTACTGGTGATGTGATAGCATGCTACACCTAGTGTCATTATGTATGACGATTCTTGGTTTGTTTTTCTTAGTTGCTGCGGTGATTGGCTTCTCAAGCTGGCGCCATGTATCTTTCCTGGCATTCATGAACGATTTCTAATCCTGAGTTTTACACAGAAGAAAATACCAATTTTCAGGGATAAGTCTCCCCTGGATGTTGGTCACTTTTGGAACAAAGGCGTGGAGAAGACATTTGGAAGTGCAATTGAATCTCTGAGCTCTCGTGGGTGGTGAAATACTGCAGATTCCTTCTACCTTGAAAGGCAAGGGACGGCTCAGTTTCGTTGTAGATTTGGCTTCACCAATTTCCTTAATGATTTACCAACACTCACATGGATGATGATCATCCATCCTTCCTATCAGTCTAGACGAGATGTATGTTTGTTTTCCTTTGCTCAGTCTTTCCTATCTTTTGCAAAATCATTTAGTTAAGAGTTGTGAAGCTGGTATCTACTATGGAGATGAAGTTGTATCTCCCAATTTGTGCTGTGATGTACCTGAAGTTATTATAAATGACTCTTGTACGGTTTTTTTTGTCTCTCTTCCCAGAGTAAATATTGCTTGATGATTTGGCCACTGTTTCATCTGTTCTGCTGGATTGGATTGAATGTGTATGGTTGTTGGTAGTTTAGTGGGAGATTTAAGGTGTTCTTGGTGTAAGAAATTTGCTGATTGTACTTGTTATTTACAGTCTGCTATTGTTTAATTGGAGATTGAATGAGACTAGGGGGTGGGTACAGGTGAAAGGGTAGCAAAGAAGATAGCTGTAGAGATTTGTGTGATGAATCATTATAATGAGCGCACATGAGGATTATAGAGGGGGTTTGTCAATTACTTCAACAATGTCGAAGTTTCAAGTGATGCATATCCATCTCAAGTAATGTTAGGACATTGATAGATGCAACTCCGTTAAGTTGTGATCAAGCAACTAGTGCATTTTTAGATACAAGCATCAACAGAGATTAGCCAATGTAGAAAATTGGACTAGTTTCAAACTTGTGTAGGTGAATCTAGCATTGGTTCCTGCCGAAAAGACTACTTACTGAGCTACAAAAGCTACACTACAGTCTACATACAAAATAAGATACAAGAAACTAGTAGCTCCTGCTTGACATACTGCATCAAACATAATCAGTCTGCTGCACATTCTTGGCTCGGTTTGAGTTGGCACGGCGGGTCACAACCACATAGAAAGCACCCATAGCCAAGAGCACCATGAATACAAAACCGAAGACTATCATAACTGCTGTGCCAGGACCAACCCTAGTGGTCTTATCTCCGTTCGGCGTACTCAAGTGCCTCTGGCCTTGCTGCTGGTGGGATTCTTCACCGCTTTGTACCTGAGCTGCTAGCGGAATAGGTGAGTGGGCTCTGCTGGTGTGTTGGTTTTGGTGCTGTTGCTGGTGACTGTCAGGGTGGAAGAAATCGTAAGCTGCTGGTGAGAATGCCAGTGGGCTTTGCTCAGCTAGGCCATGGGGAGCCCGGCCTTGGCCTCTAGCGGAGAGAAATAAGGACAGGAAGATGAGAATGGAGATGGGGAAGCTTGACCTTATCATGTTTTCAGTGTCTCGGATCAGAGGGATAGATACTATGGGGAAGCTTTTGTGTTTTGTCCCGTCCTAACAAGTATCAATGTGTGTGTGCGCACATTCATACATATATATGGATGAATAAATGAGGGGTAAGGTCCGTAAGGACATGTGAAGAAGTAAATTTGTGAGGGTAAGTAGGACTTGTGGTGGAGCTTAGTGGAGGTTGCTTGGAGTAGAATATTGGTGATTGCTGAAAACAAGGAATAATGAAAAGTAAAACTGTGATAAGGAACCGAATGATGAATGTCTTAAGTTCGACATCTTGTATTTTATTTCTCTTTGTACTTGTCCAATGCTGGGTAAGTACGATAGTTTCAATTATAATCTTGTACTTTTTATATTAGGGTTTGGAAGACTGGGTTTGAAGTCCTATGCTCTGTTTTCATGTTTATGTTAAAATCCGTAATATACTTCGTATAGCAGTTGGGTTGCCAAGGACGGACTGTTGTGAGAATGTCCGCGGGAAATAGTAAGGTAAACGGAATGATTTGAGGTGAATCACGCAAGCTCTGTGTGTGAGTTTTATTTCTTACTGGAGACATGCATGCAAGGCGTGACTGAGTGGGGTCTCTTGTAAGATCATTCCAAATGAATGCTAGCACTTCCATACATGACCACCGATCATTCACCATTCCCCATCCCCACCTTCTCATTCACTTGGAGTGCCTTGCAAGAGTGGCAATAGTATATACAATCACTTATGTGTGTCGGCCTTTTTTTGTAAATGACATGCGTGATTAAGAAGTTGTTCATCTTTATTTAAACTGGTTGATGCCGACAATTATCTAGTACATGCAGGAGTTTTTGTACAACTTTTTTTTAATTTTATCCTTCTTTTGAAATATATATATATATATTTGACAACTTTTATAATTGGTACTCCCTCCATTAATTTTTAAATGTCGTTTTAGTTCCTTTGGTTTGTTAAGATTTAGATGTCATTTTATATTTTCAAGACAAATTTTATTCATTTTCCACTGTTACCTCTATTAATAACAACTTCCAAAAAAAAGATAGTTTGTCACTTGACACTCACATTTATTTGAAAAGAAAAAGTAGGGTTAGATTAGTCTTTCTATCTTATTTCTTAATTCTTGTGCATAAAGCCAAAACGACATTTTAAAATTAACGGAGGGAGCATTAATTTTGTATAGGAGCTCTCGCATCTTCTTTTGAAATATGATGATCTTTATATAGATGTAATTAATTTTGTCGAGCTTTCTTGTCTAGTATAAATATGAGCTCTTAGTCAACCCGTTTCCCTATCGCCTGCCTCTTTGTCTGTCTCTTCGCCTTCCCTTCTTATCTTTGTTTATGTCGTCTGGAGAATTGATGTGGCATGATTATTGATTAGCTAGAACAAAAGGTTAATATCACTTTACTCGATAATGTCTTCTCCTCTTCTCCTAACCTAGCTAAACTTGATGACTTAATTTTGTTAGAATTTTTGCAACAAGTCTTCTCTTGCATGATTCCTATCCAACCGCCTCTAGACTCTTCTTCATCCCGCTCATATAGATAAGAGTTAGGCTAACTCTCTTTGCATGTTACTCTGTCTCGATTACTCTTCACTTTCTTTTCACCTTTCCAGGCTACTTTGCTTCTTTAATCTGTGATTTCTTCTTTGGGTGTCTTCCAACTCAAACAATGAAGGTCTTGGGTATCCATGGTGCTCTACTATCCTTCGAGCAAAGTCTTTTAGAATTTTTTTTCCCCAACGAAATCACCCTCACCCCCTTTCAGTTACACTACGTCAAAGCTAGAACACATTCAGTGGTTTTGATTATGCAAAGTAGGTTCAAACTACTTTTTCATTGAGTTTGACTAGCTTCAGGCTAAGCATGCCGTCCTAGTTCGAGGCCCCTGGGTGATTGATAGTTGGCATTTCACTGTGCAGATCCTGGTCTAACCTTGAAGAAGCACGAGTTCAACTGGATTCATTTTAGGCCCCAATCTATGATGTTCCACGTGCTCATTGCAACATCCACTTTGCTGAGAAAGTGGACGCCAAACTAAGACGAATCACGGGTATGATGAAGGGTCCAACCTCATCCGGTTTTGGGTATGTGCAGTTCAAGGTTATGCTCAATCTTTATACCACTATTTGGAGATCCCTTCCTATCTCTCTTGATGGAAAAGATATGATCTTTATAATAATCTATGACAATATGCCATCAATTTGCACTATCTGTGGCCTCTTTCTACATGACATAAGCCACTGCCCGACTCCAGAAGCTCGTGAAAATGATGATGCTCCCTATGGGTCGCAGCTTTGATCAAAATTATTCCTCGCTCCACTGTCTACTAAACAGACTTTGCTCACCCCTTGAGATGTGGTTATCTATGGGAGGCATGGCCTTGGATTTGGTAGGATGTGGCCAATCTACTATCTCAACTGAGATTAGGCTAGGGCTTAGCGATAGAAGCTCCATATTGGGACACCATACTGTTGGGAGAATCGATACCTCACCTGTTGAACCCATGCAAGTCGATGCTCGAGGCTCTGCTCAGGGTTAAGAAAACTTAGCTTTGATCAACATCTATGATAAGTTGGGAATTTGCCTAAGTTCACGAGGCTAATTCATGCTTAATTATCTACGTTTTGACTTTAAATTCTCTCCTTATTGTTGAAGAGGGGAAAATGAGACTAGCTAGAGGGCCAAGAAAGGATCAAGAAACCAGCGCCCAAATAACAAAGGATTGCCACCGGTCGCCAATGACTGGTCACAAATAAAGAATAGGCATAGATAGCGACTGAGCGCATGTGCCCGGTCAGATGGTAAGAAGTAAACATTGATAGCGACCGGTCATCTAGTTAAAAGGATATGTAAGATAAGTGACCGGTAGCATGTGACTGGTCACATCCTTAAACGCTTTATAGCTCTATATTAACAGAATGATAGCCTGGAAAAACAAACGGATTGACAGGCTGGCAACAGTGAGGATTGTAAGAGAAACAAAACTATAAATAGGGGTTCACCCCCATAGAAATGATCACGCTATCTACACTTGAGCACTCTCCTTGTCTAGAACCTTTACTTTGCTACAAAGTTCTCTCTCTTGAAAGTACAATCTCTGTAACAAGGTAATTCGACAGGAATAATAGTGAGAACCTAGGATCGAAGGGATTAGATGATCTAGACAGTTAGGGAAAGGAATTCTACCTTTTTCAATTGTCTTATTTATGCTTTATTGTTATATTTGTTTCCTATGATTAGTTTGTTGATTTTTCAGGGTAAAACGCTTAAGAAAATGCTTAAACGAAGTCTTCGGAACTTGAGTCAACCAATGGAAGTCATACCTCGAGTCAAATGATGATTTTTGAAGAAAAATGAGCTAGATTATAAGTGGTATGGGTCTTTTCCCTAGATGTATACCCGGACCAACCCTTTGGAGAACATTCTGCCAAGTTTTTGAGGTGGTCCGGGTATGTTTTCTGGACTATAAACCCGGACCATCCTGGGGCGAAGCATTCTACCAACTTTTATAGGTGGTGCGAGAATATGCTCTGGATTTAAACCCGTACCACACTTTAGAAGAATCTCTTTGGCGCGTTTTAGATATGGTCCGGGAATATAGGTTGGATTTAAACCCAGACCAACATCTGAAAGGAATGAAATTTATTTCCATGGGATATAAAAAGATAATTTATCAATTCTCTTCATCATCAAGTTGTCATACCTACTGACAGCCGCCGACTTGAACACGAGAGAGAATTAGGGTTTTGAGTGTAGTTCTTCATTATTTGTTAGTTTTTTACTTTTCTGAGAGAGAGATTGCAGATTTTGACCATTTTCTAGGAGATTGAGCAGAGCAGACTGTGGATCCAAGGCAGAGGTTTTGACATGGAGTCTTCAATTAGAGTTTCCTCTTGCTCTTCCTCTTTAATACTGTTTTTTTATAGACTTTTACATTGTTATCATGTCTATGATTGAGTAGTACTCTTAAATTTCGTGTGCTATGTATTCCGAATTCGAGGTTCCACTATCTTTGTGAAGCTACCACTTTTAGTCAGATTAAAGTTCATGTTCTTTGTTCATATGTATTCTTTGGTGAATGTGAGCAAATTCAATCATAAAGCAACATTGAGCAACATTGCAAAATTTAAATCTTCCAAAAGCACTCCAAAGGGATATGAGGGTAGTGCAGAGTAGGGAGGGGTTGATTTCATCATGGGCGAAGAGTTTACCTATAACGTATCACTTGACAACAAGAAACAAAGGTATAACATCTAGAAAGGCCATAACCACCACTGATGGAGGTGCTTGAGGAGGGAGCTTGGAAAGAAGTTGGATATGGAAGCTAAAGTTAAGGTACATAAGAAGGACGATACTAAGGTGGGAAGCAAGGAGGAATTGCATACGCCGGTGGGAAAAGCAAGCAAGGGATCAGACAGGAGATATAAGCAGTAAAGATCTAAGCTAACACTAGACAAGTGCACCCAATTCGCTGCAGTACAACAAGTGCGTATCCACAAGAAAATTGGTTTCTAAGCCCTATCTTCGGTATCCTAGTAAGTGAAACAAAGAATGGTAAATGGAGAATTTAACCGAAGGAAAGCTTAGTTGTTCGATTTACACAAGAAAAACAGTAAAAAGCACTTAATTTTTTTAGGTGGAATGGATGGAAGAGTGCTCTAGGAGAGTGGGTATCACCTAAAATTCCCAAATACACTCACAAACACACAATGTAATTGTCTATTAGAGCTAAAATAAAGATTTCCCAAATCTTAGACCAATAAACTCTTACCTAATTATTAACACCCCTTAATTCAAAGAAGGCTATAGTCATTAGATAACATTAATTTCAAGCTCCTAACAATAGCCTTGATGTTCCACTCCCTAATTCTAGAAAAATGAAAGACTTTATTCCCAAATTCCCAATTTCTAGCTCAAATCCTAATTTTGCTAGAAATTGTAATAAATGCCATGATTGATCAATCCAAGACATTAATGAAGCATATATTAATGAGATAAAACAACAATCACAATGAGGTAATGTTTACAAGCTACATTGAAGAATTTAAGGTTCAAATCCTATCCTAGAGCACAAATGGAGGCTACTCAAACAAAGAGAAGAGAAAAGCAAAAAGGAGTAAGAAGAATCCATTAATGAAGGTTGGAAGCTTTGAAGAAGGTGAGTTCTTTCTTCTCTTCTTGGCTCTCAAAATCGCCCTTTCTTTATGTTTTCGGTTGTGGAAGTGTAGAATGGAAAATGAGGCTAATGCCTCAAATTTTTGCGTTTTAAAATGTAGGTTTTGGGCAAGTCTTTGTTCCGACCGACCCATATGGGTTGGTCGTCTCCAGTAGAAGACAGACACCTGCTTAAACTTAACTCTGACCGACCCATATGGGTCAGTCGCCTTGGGTCGGTCCATTCTAGAAGGTTGGGGAGGACTTCGACCGACCCACGTGGGTCGGTCTCTCTGGGTCGGCCCATTCCAGTAGCTTTAGGACGAGCTCGACCGATCCCCCTGGGTTGGTCGACTGCAAAAAGACCAGTTTTCCACCAAAAACTTCTTGAACTATTCCATCATTCTTGATCTACTTCCCAAAATGTTGAACCTTGCCCAAAACATATTTTTCTCCTAAAAAACATGCTCAAAAAAGTTTTTACCTAAATTATAATCAAAATTGTATATGTTCACATATAATAATGACATGCTTTATAAAGTAGTGAAATAGATCAACAGTTGAATGAAATGAAGGTGAATAAAGACCTTATAATTATATTATTTCACCACTTATCCATCATGAGCACTGAGGGAATCACAAGAGGGTGGGCGGCAAGAGAGGGAGATGGAGGCGTAAACACCTCATACAAGCAAAACATTCGGCTACATCATTACCTTGCTTTCTCGATGACGACTAGGGCACAACATGGGGCGGTTAAGAACAAGGGAAGGAGAATGAGGGAAAAGCGAGAGAAAGGCGGAAAGGGAAGGGGCATCACTTGTAACACCCCGGATTTTCTAACCTTTTATTTGGGGATTTTTTTCAGTTAAAGTGAGATATTAATAAGCAGCGGAATTAAAACCTAATCTGGAGTATTGTTGTCACACTCACAAATAAACGAGTGCTAAGGCCTAAATATTTAACTAAATAACCAAATCATTTTTTTAATAATAAAATCCAACCCTAAAATAAAAATAACTTACAAATAACAAGTATATGTGGAGTCGTCTTCCCAAACCCCAAGCACATCAACACCTGTGGCAGAAATCCAAACAAACACGGAAAGAGCCACGATAAAGTCAGAGAAACTGAGTAAGCTACCACTTCACTTTGTAAAAACATTTTCTCTTAAGAAATCATTTTTTTACTATATATTGACACAACAACATACAAATTATTTCGTAATATTATCACACAACAATAAAGCAATCATTGCATAATACTTCATATTTGGTTCTTAATAACCCAAAAATATATTAGTCAGATTATTTTAATTATCTTCCTTGTCCCAACACGCAGCCAGGACAAAACAACCTTTCTCAACTTTTGGGTACAACACGCAGCTGTAACCCGGACCCCAACACGCAGCTGGGAATCCAACTTTGTCACTTTTGGGTACAACACACAGCTGTAACCCTGACCCCAACACGAAGCCAGGAATCCAACTCGCCACTAAATCTTTAAGTGTGCACACCCCCATTAGTACAAAAGACTAAGGAGTAGAAATAGGGCTAACTATGTCCTAATGCGGCCCACAGTATCTCATAGTAATGCGTCCTAATGCGGCCCGCACTTAACATCTTTTTCATGTGTCCTAAGACGACCCACATGCACCACGTTTCTTTTTAAAATTATCTGTCAGATATTATTATTCATCACTTAATCTCATCTTAATCCACACAACCACAAATAAATTGTGCAATAAATCATGGTGATTAAACAATTTCATTTTCACAAAGCAATTTCCACAATAATTCGGACTAATCACTTTTATAATCAAATAACCATATAACCATCGATCCAACCATAATATGCTCAATACGTTAATCCAACAATCACTCACTTCGATCATACACAAATTTCACATCCACTGTAAAATGTTATTTTTACGAAGGTATTAAAATCTAGTGAATGCAGTGACTTACCTGGTATTTGGCTACGATTCACTTCCACCAAGAACTTAATCAACTTTACTGCTCCTAGTTTACAAATTCAGATCCTAAAGATATCAATAACGGGTATTTTTTAAATACTCAGAGACTCTAAATTTGAATTATAAATACATTGTCATAGGCCATAATTATAAAATATTTATATACATATACAAATAACATACTAAATGCCGTTATAAATTTAACATAAATTAAAAGAGTATGTAAAGTAATAGTATATCAAATAGAGTAAAAATAGGTATAAGGGTGCTGCATCATCGATAATTGTATTGAAAGAGGGGATGACTCCTGAATCTGTGTGGGGTGATGCGGGTGTGCGGGTGGAAGATTTTACAAGGAAAGTGATTATATATATATATTTTAATTCCTACTATACGGTGACTGAGTGGAGGCTCTTTAGGTTTTTTATTCTTTCTCTTTTGTGTGTGCGAGCGAACATAGTGAAGGGTTGTGAGGGTTTTTCTTTTCTTCTCTTTCTTGTCCTAACATAAGAGAGGGATGGATGAAGAATGTGAGATATTTGAGATTAGAGGAATTGAAAGATTTGCAAGAGAGTGTGATGTTCAAATCAATTGGAAAGAATTAGAACCAGCAGTAATCTTGCAATGGATAAATTGGGAATCACTACCTAAAATGTTTATCACCAGATTGTTAGTCCTGAGAATCCATATACCGCCACTGAAACCATCCGCCTCAACCCCTAAAAGAGTTATCAAACCCTAATCTAGCACAAACATTATCAGCACATAAACCACTAATTCGAGGTTCCATAATTACCGCAATATCAGGACGATGAGCCTGCATAAGGTTCTTAAAGGTTCTATGAAAACTGGACTTCAACGCCCCACACACATTCCAAATTAGAATTTTATCAAGCAAAAAAATAGATAGAGGGTTAGGGTTTACGTACCTCCTTTGTTAAGGAGGTTAACAGACACATTACCTTGCTGAATCTCCATTTGATTGTGTTTCAACACACCAGAATCTTCGGTAGTCTGGACAACTAGCCGAATAACTCTGTCATAGGATGCGAAATCACTTCCAGATCTGGCGACTTTGGATTCTGAGACTTTTCTGGTCTCTTATTCTTATTCCGTTCGAATCATGAGGAGTTGTTTTTCTGTGGCTTGATCCAGCTTCATCCATAGCTTTCAGTATATCACCTGACGATTCATGCTCAAGAACAGCATTCCGTGTTTTTGACTGAACTTTCTCAGTTTTCGAGATTAACTTTAGGATTGGGGGTTTCCTGATTTGGTTCCGTTTTATAGGAACCATCCAGTCTCCGTAATCATCCACAATATGAGTAATTTGGTCAGGTATTTGATCCTAAACTAGTTTAACCCCACTTTCCTGTTACACCACCTTTTCTTCGCTGTCAAAGGGGCACACGTCTTCTTTATGGCCGTAACAGCCACATTTGAAGCAAACTAGGTGGAGACGTTCGTACTCGATTTTCATAATTCTACGAAGGAACTTGTACTTAGCAAGTAGAGGTTTGGTTAAGTCAACTTCAACAGCCACTCTGGCAAATCGAGATCTACCAAACGTAGCGGGAGTGAGATCAATTTTCTTGACTTTACCAACTTTAGCACCCAGAATCGCCAAAAACTCCTCGTTATAATACTCACTTGGGAGGTCTGGAAATCTGACCAGCACCTCTAACGAGGAAAGAGTTTCCGATTTGGGGTTGAAGTTAGGTTTCCACCTTCTGATCGTAAGGTAGTGGTCCATGATTGGCCATGGCCCTTCTGAAAGAACATACTGTAAATCCTCATGATTTGTGAATGAAACTATGAAGAATCCATTCGATAAATCATCTATATGAAAGTCACCGTGGAGTTTCCAGCGTCTCTGCAATCTTTCTTTCAGAATATGCATCGGGATCGATTTCCCTAACAGTTTCACAATGATGGCATTTTGCCAAGGCCTCCTGAATCGGAGCTTTTGTTCTCTTGAGATTCTAATTACCGGGCACTTTGGGTCCTCGTCATCCAAGAAATCGTCTTCATCGTCGAAGATATCGTCCAGGGACATAGCCCCTTCCGTCAGATCTATATCTTGGTTACCTAAAATGGCATCGTGAAAAGAATTTCTCTAAGGGTTCACCTTTTGGGGTGTGAAATCCGGAGAAGACACGTTCCGATCGTCATCTTGACCCATATCTGAAGTAAAAGAACCAGAATTTCTACGTTTCTTCACGATTTCTGGGTAACTTCCATGGTCGTGCGCACTATACTAAAGGTGAGTGAAGGGAGAAAAGGAAAAAAGGGGTGGGCACGAGCAGCGGCCACCAGAAAAGGTTAATCGCCAGCAGAACAAGACCGAATTGAGGATACGACTAGATTTCGTGAATCCTATCTTCTTCTTTCTTCTCTTTGATCTTCAACTTAAGGTTCTTTGTTTTATTACTTTTTGAAGAAACGAACAAGTAAGTCCAATAGAATAGATGATGGAAAAGAAGTGTTGTCTTCGGCTATAATCCAGTCTGATCAAAGAGACGAAATTGAAGTTAGTCTTAAAAAGAGATCTTATATCAAAACACTAGCTAGGAAAAGAGAAATGGGTTATGGTGGTGTTTTTTTTTTCAATCCACAAAGGTATAGGTATATTGAGACTCTTTCAACAAATTAAGTGATTCAACCTCCGGATTTAGGGTGTGTTCACTTGGAGGTATTTAAAAAAAAGGAAAGAGAATCATTCCCTTTGTGATAGTTTGTTTATAATTTATAATAATCACCTTTCTTTTTTCAGTTTTGAAAACTCCTCAAGCCCTTCTTATCCATTCCCTCTAAAATAATGGGGAATAATATTCCCTTTCCTTCCTTTACCATCATTATGTCCCATCCACCTAACCCAACATCATAATTTTTTAAAAATGTTTAATTTCCTTAAATATTTTAAGCATTAAAAATAATATAAATCTTAAATATGATCTTTATTCAAGTACCAGTTATAATTAATTAATATCAAATATAATAATCAATGAATTTATTATGAGTATCATATACTTAAACAAAAATTGAATGTAAACAATTTAATTATGAGTAAATAAGTTAGATATTGTATATATTAAATAAAATATTTACAATAATTCCTTTTTTTCTTTTTGTTATATACTAAATAGTTCTATTTAATATGTATATAATATATTAAATACTACATATTATTATATTTTTTAATTTTAGATTTAAAAATTATACTATAAATTTTTTAAAGAACTTAATTAATAATATCAAATAAATGAGTATATTATAAGGACTAAAACTAAGCATAGACGTTCTTAATGATTTCATTATCATAAACATTCACTTGAATAAAAAAGTTATTATTTATTTTATTTTAAAAAACTTTGTACTATAAAAAATATTAATAATTAAAATAAATATTATTTAATTAAATATGAACGAAAATATTTTAATTATAATACCAAAAAATATTTTAAAATATAGACAAGATATTAACATATAAACTTATTCTTAAAATATTAAGCATTATCTAATGTATGTATTGAACTAATATTTATAATGTATTATGAATATTGTTGAATTACAACATAATTTTGATATAATTAATTAATAGTTTTTTATTTTGATCGAAGTGTTTATATTTTTTTTGAATATAAAATTAAGATTATGTTTAATTTATATTTTTTTGAATATAAAATTAAGATTATGTTTAATTTATATTTTGTAACTGTTTATTATGTTTATCAATTGAATGAATATGGATGATCATTTTGAGATTTAGAAACAATAATTATTATAATATATTAATAATATTGAATAAAATGAGTATATTTTTTTTTGGAAAAAAATAGTGTTGCCTTATATTCAAAATTAAACAAGAATCGCAGATTCTGTTACAGACAGTATCATTCCGTCGTGCGAACCCAACTCAATTTTTTTTATTATAGTGAGGAGAAATTAGAGGCTGCAGCACACCCGTGCCTATAGTACGGTGCAGCATTATTATGTGGCAATCCTAGTCATTGTTTATGTGTCATATAAGTGATAATAAAATTTTAAATGATTGTAACTTTTAAAATAAAAGTCCAAAATTTTAAAAAATTATATCACCGGTCATCTAAATTCAAGCTCTTTAAAACAAGATCAGTCATGAATATGTTTTGATAATTTTGAAAAAAAAAATTTTTTACATGCTATGATGATACATTAAAAAGGTGTTTTGATTCATTATTTTTGATATTATGATCCATTAAATTGTTATTATGATTCATTAACTAATAAGTGGTGAATTAGATAATAAATTTCGAACCCGATAAAAATCATTATTATTTTGTAGTGTATTATTATTGTTGTATGGTGTATTTTGAACCTTATATGGTGAATTGTATATTTTTCATACATACCAAATATTATTTTGTGGAATGTTATTGTGGAAAAAATTTTATTCTTATGTGTTTACGATGATACACTAAAATGACGATATGATTCATTAATTTTGATATTATGATTCATTAAAATTAATATTATGATTCCTTAACTAATAAGTGGTGAATTAGATAACAAACTTTGGAACCGATAAAAATCATTATTGTTTAGTAGTGTATTATTATTGTTGTATGGTGTATTTTAAACCTTATATGGTGAATCGTGTATTTTCCAATACATACCAAATATTATTTTGTGGTGTATTATTGTGTAAAAAATATTATTCTTATATGTTTGCGATGATACACTAAAATGAAGATATGATTCATTAATTTTGATATTATGATTCATTAAAACTGATATTATAATACACTAAAATGATGTTATGTGTTTACGATGATACACTAAAATGATGTTATGAATTATAAGTCCCATTGATAATTTAGATGAATAATGATATAATTTTTTTACATTTTGGATTTATATTTTAAAAGTTACAAAAAATTAAAATTCATATAATAAAAAGCAGTCTAGTCAGCAACTGAATGGACTGCCAACTAGACTACATGTGCTGAATGGACAGACAACTGGACTAGAGCGCACCATATTTGGTGTGGATTGTCCGCACAATGGACGCGCTGACATATAAAATACAAAACAGGTATTAAAAACACCGAGACTGTGATAACTACTACTAGTGTTTACGAGATTGATAAAAAAAAAGCTGAGACGAGAAAAGCTTTCACTTTCCTTTACGTAATTGGTTATAGTATTTAAGTAGTCACCGGTAATATTTAAGATTATCTTGAACCGCTGAGAAATATTTTAACTTTCAATTGATATAAAAATAATTGATGTAATGTCTATGTTTGTGAAAAATGGGTGGTGCATGATATCACTAGCTAGAGATCATCGATGCGACGGTATAAATATTATACTTTACATATATGTATGATCAGCAATCACCGCCCAGTGATGTATCCCTCCTTATATATAAATGCTTGCTTTTGCTTCTTCTTATAAGAAACAAGATGATTAGGAATAAAATGGGGAGATGCTAATCTCTTGACAGGTGGAGTAGGTTTTCGCCATGAATTAATCAACTAGTTATAATGATTGTAATACATATATACATCCTCTATAAACAATGGCGACAATAATGTTTATGTCCTTCCAGATTAGAAGGAGCTTTGTGATAACTTAAAATAATTATGCAGTACACAACACAACCAGTTAAATATTAACAGCGAATCTGAGCTGTATAACACAAGGTTGTTAAATTTGTGGTACGGGATCATCTAGGTTAGTATTTGTGTGGATCGCTCGTATCATAATCAAGAACAGAGAGAAGAGTTGTATGTATTTATGTGGATCGCTCGTAATTCGAACAGTTCACTTAGGCTGGCGCTTGCGGTAATCATGGTGTTAATTTTGGGTTTATATGGACGTTTATTTATCCAATTGTCACAATGGATCTAATAGCTCTAATACCATAGTGAAGTAGGCGGTGGAACAGTGTAGAATGAATATACTGTTATCTATTGATTATCAGGGTTTCATGCCCTTATACAGTCGCATATAAAATGCAACAGAGACTGTGAAGAGTAAAATATGCCTTTGGGCTTTAATTACATTAGACCTGGCCAGCTCATATTATCTGGCCCACTACCCCCGTGAGCCCAAACTCACGTCCGCTATCAGAGAGGGAGAGACGGGATCGAAAAATCGAAAGTTACTGTCGAGTTAGGGTTTTTGTGAACCCGTCTACGATTTGCTCTTTCGATGGTAAAAAAGCAATCTTCAAACCACCAGCACGAACCAATTCGCGAACGAAGAAGAAGTCAATGGCTATGTGACGAGCTCGAGAGTGAAAGACGGGATTCGATGCAAGCTAAGAAGCTCCAACGTTGTCACAACTCAAGATCGGAGCTTTAGTCAGAAAAATCCCTAATTCACTTGGCACCTTCTGTATCCACAGGGCTTCCGAGGCGGCAGTGGCGGCGGCCTTAAATTCGGCCTCGGTGGAGCTGTGAGCCACCGTGTGCTTCTTATTGGAGCTCCAGGAGATGGGTTTGTCGCCAAAGAGGATGACAAAACCTGAGGTGGAGCACCGATCCAGTTGTGATCTTGCTGTTGAGTGTCTAAATGAGCATGTTTTAGGGGTGTATTTAGTATGTTTTATCCACACTTTTCATGTTCATTTCTTCACTCTAGCGAGTTTTCCTCTAGTTTTGTGTTTTACACAATTATTGCTGAAACAGGAGAAATAACATAGCTAGAAATAAAGTAGACGAAGAGACGAACGCGTGGGCGTAAACGGATCTAAAATCGGAGCTATAACGAAGAAGATAGAGCATTTATTTTGCTTCTGGTCCGGACCTCCCCAGGCGGACTGCCCCACAGGGGCGGTCCAGTCAATTTCATTCATGTATTTTGCCTCTGGTCCGGCCCGCCCCAGGCCGACCACCCCACAGGGGCGGTCCGAGACATATTTTTGCCCAGAATTGAGTTTTAAAACGGGAATTTTGGGGACACTTCTCCCCATTCTTCAACCACGACTCCACCAGTCGAAAACACAGAGAAAGAGGGTGAAAAAGAAGGGAAAGAAGAGAAGAAAGAACTCACCTTCTCCAAAGCTTCCAAGCTCCATTAATGGCTTCTTCTTCTCCCTTTTTATGCTTTTCTTTTCTCTATGGTTGTGTAGAATCCATTTGTGCTCTAGGATGGGTTTTGAACTTTGAATACTCCAATGTAGCTTGTAACTCTACCTCTTTTATAATAGTTGTTTTATCTTCTCCAAGGATTAATTAGTGCTCTAATTTGATTAATTATTGCATTTATGGTGATTCCTTTCAATATATGATTTTGAGATTGGGATTGGACTAAGGAGGGACAAACCCTAGATTTTGCACTCTTGATTAGGAGGTAAAACCTTAGGGCTATTGTTGAAAAGCTTGAAATTAATGCTGCCTAGTGACTTTGACCTTCTTTGATTGAGATGGTTTAATTAATTAGGTAAGAATTGATTGTTCCATGATTTGGGGAATCTTTACTTTGGCTCTAATAGACAACTAAATGAAGGTGTTTTTATGAGTGTAATTGGGCATTTTAGGTGATACCCACCAATCCTAGAGTACACCTATCCTATATAGTAGTTTAGTTCTTATTGTTTTTCTTTATTTCCCTTAATCAAACCAAAACCCCCAAACCCCCAATTTACATTTATGCACTTTTGTATATTTTTATGCACATTGACTAAGCTTATAATTAACTAGATAGTTACGAAGTCCCTGTGGATACGACCTTGTTGTACTACAATGATTGGGTTCACTACCCATAGTTAGCAATCTAGTTTAATCATTATTTTGCACAATAAGTTTTTGCTGCCCAGTCTGCATCAGAAAAGATGCGCAGTTCTCCCAAAGGCGTCATCTGGAAAAACAAACCCAGAGTCGGGGTGGATCTCAGGTAACGAATTATTCTCTTAGCTGCAACCCAGTGAATTTCTTTTGGAGAGTGCATGAACTGACTTAATTTGTTGACGGCAAAACTGATATCTGGCCTAGTAAAGGCCAGATATTGGAGGCTTCCAATAATACTTCTGTACTGTGTGATATCTGTGTGGGGTGGGGATATGGAGGAATCAAACTGGGTAGAGTCAAGCATGGGGTAGTGACAGGTTTGGCTTGAGACATTTGTGGGGTGTAATAGACCTGAAATGTATTTAGACTGAGTAAGTAAAAGCCCAGTAAAGTCTCGATGAACTTGGACCCCCAGAAAGTAGTTGAGGGATCCAAGAGACTTGATAGGAAATTATTTGTCTAGGGCAATAGTGAGATTCTGAATGAGAGTAGGGGAAGAAGTTGTGATAAGTATATCATCCACGTAAATCAAGACATAGACAATGCTTGACTTGTGGTTGTAAATGAAGAGAGAGGGGTCAGAAACAGAGGGAGTAAATCTGAAATACCCCTAAATTAATTTAAATTAATTTAGGGGATTTCTTTTATTAAACCTTTAATAATACTATTAAGTATTATATTATGAATGTTAAATTAGTATAAGGAATTATGAATATTAAATTATTGTATGGTGTTATGATGAGTATTAATATTATATGAATTATGGAAATTATTTTAGGGGATTCCTCTTATTTAACTCTAAAGAATACAATTAAATATTTAATTATTATATAGTATTATTAATTTATAGTAAGATTTAAGTCATAAATCTTGGAAATTTCAAGACACTCCAATTTATTTATAATATTTTAAAATATTTGGAACATTGATTGGGATCATAAAAGTCAAAATAAAATCATAGTTCAAAATATCCTAATAATAATAAAAATAATAAGGTCTATTATATAAGGCTAACATGTTGAAATAATGGATTAAGTAATGTTTACATGAATTAAGGTTTCAATGAACCTCAATTATATTTATAGAAATAATATATATCTAAAAGGATTTATCAAACCTAACATGAAATTTCTAAATTAGGGGATCATTTAAAGGAGTAAATTATACAATAAAAATCGATATAGCATGTAATATATATTATTACATGAAATGACATATAGGTTATTATGAGGTAGATTGAGAGGTTATTTAAAGAGCAATTTAATTATGAATCTCCTCTAATCCTTTTCATATTTTCTTCACTCATGTTACAAAAAAAAAACAATTAAAATAATATAACATAAATAATAGCTTCCTCTTCTACTCTTTCATTTTTTCTTTTATTATAAACTTATATCTGGCCTCTCTTCTTCATATTCCCCGCATACAATAACTTAATTGACAAACAAATAATACGTTACATTTAATCTTTCACTCACGGTTGAAATCCTCTCCTTTATTTTCTCCTCACATTATGAAATATATATAATACATGTGAGCTCTCTATTTTCTTCACTCACTTAACTGACAAAGTAACTTTTCATTCTCTTCATTCTCTTCACATCTCTTCACGTTAATTTAACAACCAGTGCTTTCATTCTCTTCACATCAATATTGCAACTCTGCGTGGTGAGAGGATCATACATACATCGCTCTCTCCATTCACTTTCTTCACCCCACCGTTACAATCCTAACTCCAGGAAATATCTACAAGCCCGCCGTTCACATTCTCTTCATTTTCTTCTCATATTTCAAGAAACATACAGTTACTTCGATCCCCTTGTTTCATCAGCACCCCTGAATTGTATATCGCTGGAGTCCTGATCTCATGCACCAAATTGAAGGGAGGACCGAAAGCACTTCCATTCCAGAACCGCCTACACTCCTCTTCATCGCTTTCTTGTACAAGCGCCTTTGCAGCAACAAATCATTGATCTGCTTTTTGCACACCAGACTCTACAGGACTGAAACAATTCATATCTGCAACCCGTAATATACCCAACTCTACTATCTTCTTCTTCTCCTCTACTGTTATAACAAAAGAAGTTTTAAATTCTTCTGTTGGGCACCGTGTGGAACTGAAGGAAAAAAAAGATAGAGATTAGCAAAAAGAAATCTTAATCCTAACTAATTAAACAAAGCAATTGGGTTAGATATTAGTAGCGCTAAAATTCTGGTTCGTGAGTATAGGAATTTTTGGAATAATGTTTTGGGTTAAAACAAACTCAAAAGTAAACGAGCAGTAAAAAAATATACAAATAAAATGGTTGTATTAACAAGTGTATAACAAATTAATGGTTTTGAGATTAAGTGGGTAACAAGTCGTTGTGTAATTAAATATAAATTGCTATTATTTATGGTGTAAGTTGAGAATTTTATGGTTTGATAAGTGGTTCAAATTTTAGTGATTGTAGGATTTAAAATTTGTGAAATAGAGTATGGTAAAAGAGAGATTATAGAGAGAGGGATAAATATATAAATATAGGATGACTAGTTATAAAAACGGATGGTTTTAAAGAAAATGATGAATTGATAAGTAATAAGTCAGTAATGATAGATTTGATAAAGGCTAATAAGAAAAAATTTATTAAATGTTTAAATGGGTTGGTATTTGGGATTTTAAAAAACAATTATTATGTAGTTGAGTTTATTGGAGAATTAATATTTGAGGTTGGTGGGAGAGATTAAGGATTACTTAATATTAATTATCAAGTAAAGTAGTTAAATGGTTAGTGGTTTTAAAATGTAAAATACACATTTATATATTTGAGATTAAGGAAATAAAGGGATTGAGAAAAAGAAAGTGGTAGGGAATAGATGATTAAGTGATTACATTGATTAATAAATTATTTAGTAAACTTGGTAAGTTAATAATTGATCAATAAATCGCCAAGTTCAATGGCGAATTAGATTGTAAAACGAAAGAGAATTATGGGTTAAGAGTAAGTAATTAATTATCAGTAGTGAAGAGGTAGATGATTTTAGCATTTAAATATACTCTAATATATGTACCTTATAAGCTTCAGAAAATAGGATGAATGAATAATAAATTAGTAATATGAGAGTAAGGAATTTATTATTTAAGTTGGTAAATTGAAACCGGCTAATTGATAAACGTTAGGAAACTTAGATATTATCTGGTAGTGTGTTTAATTAAAAATTAATATGTAGGTTTAGAATATGGAGGAGATCAATAGATAAATAATACAAAAATATATAGATATATGTATAAAGAGAGAACTTTAGCCTAATAATATAGTTGTATATCATGCTCATAAAGTGACAAATAAGATAATAATAAAAAACAAATATTATCACTCGAAAATTTGAGGAGATAGGAGTTTAAAATGAAGGATGAAATAATACTAATACCTTGGTAAGATTATCTAGAATAACATTACTGTATTTCATATATAATAAGATATGCGGTATTATATGTCGAGTTTTGGGTAGTATCAACTATAAGATATTTTTATATAGGAATAACATTCTATTGTGGTGATTAGTACATTGGTGGGCTTGTAACTATCAAGGTGTCGGTTAATGATAATATGACCATTTAAACTATTGCACCGAGATTATAACGTAGATGATTAAGTGATATACATCCCAGAATAAAACTCTGACTTGTTGAATTTATTTAATGACCTTCCCTAATGTATTTGACTTGGAATTTTAAACCATAGATTCCTTATAAACTATAGTTTATTTTCATGTAAATTATATGGGTTTTAAGTTTTTAAACGTAAGTTATAATTTTTGTAAGTTCTGAGTATTATGGAATTATTTAGATAATTTAAAAGATATTTTTATGAAATAAAGTTTTTATAATATGTCTAAAATGTCATAGTTACTATATATAAATTTGGGAATTTTTAGACAAGAGTAAATGAGTCTAATATTGTATTTATGAATTTTTCATAAGTTATCTTATATATATGGTTTTAATGTAACCCAAAATTAAAGTATAGTTGATTAATGACTTTATAGGTTAGGAAAATATAATAAGACTAAACTAACATTTACATACAGAATGTTAATAAATATTTTTGGGTATAAACTTTTAAGTGAAGTAAAAAAATTAATATATACATATAATATTATAAAGGAAATAAAACAGTAACTTAGGCTAAATCAAGGAATTGAATTAATCTCCATTTATATTAATTATATAGTGTGGTAGTTAATATACATAATTGAACTAAGGGAAATACTTTAATTTATAAACCATATATTGATGTGGATATGTGTAAAAGTTAATAGAGATAATTAAATACATTAAGACTACACAAAGAATGTCTTGAATAAATCCTAATACATATATATAAATACATTAACAATAAATAAAGGGAATAAATACCTTATAGAAACATTAGATTAAAATTCATACGTAGCAATTAAATATTAATGTTAATGTTACATCTAGATGGACTATTAGGAGGGAATATATATGTATTAAATTTTAGGACTTTAATCAGTATTATATAAATTAGTCAATTGTACTTAAGATTTAATTAAGCTAAACCCATGATCAAGAGTAGTAATTGAAATAAAATTAAATGTACACTTAGACCTACTATTCAATTGCGTAGACGGTTAAGTCAAACCTGAACTAAATCGAGGGTTCATGTTTGAAACCTCACAGAATATTTTTTTTTTAGGAATTTTAATTAATCAATAAAAGTAATGCGGACTTGGGCTATCCTACTGGGCCCAAGTCCATGAACTCCAAAGTCCACTTAAACATTCAACGAGAGTTTGGGCCACTCTCAGATAAACTCTAAATCTTTCCTGATTTAAATGAAATGGGCCTAATGAAAGATTTAATTAACAAGATCTAGCCCAGATCCTTATGAGAGAGTAAATGTAAATCAAAACTATAAACTGGTAATAATGAAAGACGTTTAGCTTTCTGAGTTCCTTAGCTAATAAATACTTGGAACGCCTTAATTATAGGTTGTTAGTGGAAGTTCGCACTTTCAAGTTGGTTACTGCTACTGCTCCTACCACAGGTACGATTTCTCGTACTCAGCTTGTTGTGTTTTGGACTCTATGGAATGTTTTGTACGATTTCTCGTACTCCGATATTTTTTGCTGTTTGACTTGTGGAATGTTTTGGAAAACGCTAACTGACTTTAAGAGGAATTTCTAAAAGGGAATGGTTGTATGACTAACTCAGCTTGTGTGACTAACTGAGCCTTGAATGTGAAACTCACTTGGGTATTGGTTCTTTCTCTTTGGTTGTTCCATGGACATTGACTGCTTAGGGTTTACGCCTCTGCACTCTGTAGACTGAGTGTTTTGGTATTGCTTGCTCGGGTAGTTAGTGATCTAGTGGGAATTTGGGAAAAGGTCAATCTTCTTTGGAAAATTCTTCTTTCGACTCTGGATATCGTTTCATCCATGAGCTGGTTCTTGAGGTTTCGACGTGCGCGCGTCTTCAATGGTAACAGTGAGGGCTATATATCCCCTGTCCCAGAAAGGGACGTGATAGACAGTGAGGGGCTGTATATCCCTTGTCCTTAGTGGACGTGATAGACAGTGAGGGGTTGTATATCCCCTGTCCTTAGTGGACGTAGTTACAGAGAGGGGTTGTATATCCCCTGTCCTTAGTGGACGTGATAAACAGTGAGGGGCTGTATATCCCCTGTCCTAAAAGGACGTGATTGGCGGTGGGGGCCATCTCTCCCAGTTGAACTATTCCACTCTTGAGTTCTTGGTTCTTGGATCTGTTTTATCATTCCTAGTCCTTTGTGACTACTTAAGTCTTTCTATTCTTAACCAGAATTGGTTCTAACATCAATAATGGATGCTTACTAACTATATGGTGTGACTTCTTAAGTGGTTGACTTGGTTTTAAAGTTCTTTGTCTCTATCCTTCCCTTGTTCTCTCTTCTTTATGATTGATTGTTTTGAAGTGCCTCCTTTCCCAGTTTACTTTCAAGAGTTTGATTCAAGTTACTGTTCATTTGAAGAGTTATGTTTTATAAGTTTGTTTTTTGGAGAATTGTACCAGTTCCATTCCAGGGAACTGACTCACCCCTCCCGGGGTGGGCTGCTTGGTTTCATCTTACAGGTACAAATTGATTTACAGGTGGCCACGAAGAGCACGAGTGATTGGGATGGGACTAGGTTTATGGAGAGTGAATGTATTTTATTATTGTTATGTTAATGTTAAGTTTTCTCGAAGTTCAGACCGTAAAACTTAGTTAATTGTAATGGTTGTAATTGGTGAGGTTGGTACCGGGGTTTGGAGCCCGATGATCTGTAATCTCCTTATTTTATTTTTCGCTGCATTTTTGTTAAATAGGGGCGTTACAAAATCCAATATGCACCAGATAAGTACTTAGGCGAGAGAACCATGCCCTGGACTCTGTTTAAGCCCATACAAGGCCCTCTTGAGCTTACAAACATGATTAGGGTAGTCCTTCCTTGTTCCTAAAGCCACTAGGTTGCTTCACATAAACATCTTCCTCTATATGCCCATGGAGGAAGGCATTATCCACATCTATCTGCTCAATAGGCCAGTTAGAAGCAACAACAATAGCAAGAATTAACCGAATAGTTAACTTTGACCACAGGACTGAAGTCTCTGAGTAGTCAATCCCATAGGTCTGATTAAAACCTTGAGCAACCAATCTAGCCTTCCTTCTTTATATGTTTCCATTTGCCAGCCTTTTTGTTTTCAGAACCCATTTTGTGCCCAAGACATTCATGTGAGGCTCAAAAGGAACAAGATCCCAAGTATTGTTAGCCTGTAGAGCATCAACACTCTTTCTGCATAGCTGCTTGCCAATCTGGAAACTTAACAACCTGAGTGAAAGATGGCTGATCTAACTCTGAGAGAGATCTGAGGTGGTAGTAGCATTTAGCCATGGTACTGTTCCATCTTGTATAGACCTTGGGTTGTAGAGAAATTTGTCATGGAGCGTGTAACCATATGATGTTTAGGAGCAGGTGGTGAGGCAGGATTAGATGGTGAGGCAGGTTAGGTGTTGAGGGAGAGGAGTCTGGGGAGGAGTCAGAATCAGAGGATTTGAGGGTTCTGGAGTAGACATAGCAGGTGTGGTATTTGTGGTAGAAGAGGTAATATTTGTGAGGTGCAAGAGAGATGTGGCTAATATCTGGTGTAGGAGATGGGACTGAGGGTAGCAAAAGCGTGATGGGAGAGGATGTAGAGCTAGAGGAGGGCAACTGAGAAGTGTGAGGTGTAGAGCAAGGGAAGGAGTGTTCATTGAACTGAACATCCTTGAAAACAAAAATCTTATTATCTTCTCTGTCAAAACATAGATAACCGGTGGAATTAGGAGAATATCCAATAAAGGCACACTCCTTAGACCTGAAAAATAATTTGTGAGCATTAAAAGGTCTAAGGTTCGGCCAACAGGTGCAGCCAAAAACCTTGAGATGAGAGAGAAGGGAGGTTTATTGTGAAGTTTAGAATGAGGTGTGGCATAGGCTAGGGCTTTGGTAGGAGTAAGGTTCATGAGATAGGCTACAGTTTTAAAGGTAAAAGACCAAAAGAGTAAGGGCATAGCTGCCTAAGAGAGAAGACATAACCCTTTGTCGACAATGTATCTGATACCCTCATATGCCTACTCTATCTAGGTTTGAAAGTAGATGTGCGTTAACTAGACCTGACAAAAGTGACCCGAATCCGAATAATCAAATTGAACCAATCTATTTTAACTTAAACTATAACTTGAAATTGACTCGAATCCAAAAGAAACTGACCCGGACCAAACTCAATTGTATATTATACAACCAAAAATAAACCATAATCCTTTACTATTCGAACCAAAAAGTTATCCACACCAAAATCAACCAAACCAAGCTCCGACTCTTGATACATCCCACTTACGCTCATTGGCGCTAATCGGCTAAGAGACCATGCCAAAATATCTTGGTAGAGCTGTGGGATCTTCAAGGTCAATGTTTTCCACCTTGTTTGTCAAGGAGCCAAGGGTCTATGATTCTTATAGTCGATTCGTCGCCAACAACCCTACAAGCTCCCGATTTAATCGAAAGAAGTGCCATCCATAAAGATCTGCACACTAGACTCGGGTGAGCTCCTAATTTTGCATTGAAGATACTCATGTCCACAAAGTATTTAGCTGATATATAGAACTAGAGACAAGAGTTGAGGATTTCGAAGGACTCTTCAACATTGTTTCACCAATAGAGCATCATTTAAGTTACGTGAATCAAGGAATTCAAGCCCACTAGTGGAAAAAATTTTTTAACCACGGTTATTTTGCCTATATACCACGGTTAGGAACCGTGGTTTATGCTCGCGTCGTATATTCACAAATTGAGATAAACGACGGTTCATAACCATGGTTTAAAGCGAGCGAAAAAACCACGGTTTGTCGAAGCCGTCGTTTAAGACCCCTTCTCCCGCGAACATTCACTGACTTTATACCACGGTTTGTGAGTCTGAACCGTGGTATATAGTGCATTATAAATGACGCGGGTTTTACTTAAAACGTGGTAATAAGTCTATAGAAAATCAACAATAAACCACGGTTATATGTAGAACCGTGGTTTATAGTCTACGATTTTTTTTCCCAGTTCAACGGCGCTTTAGCGCCGCCGCCTTCGATGTAATTTCTCAACAGAGAGCAAACAGAAGAGAATGAACAGGCCAGAACATGTATTTTACTGTTTGTGTATTAGGGTTGCTAAATAATGAGTGAAGTTACATTATGTTCCGTTGTTCGTCGGTAGGTTGCAAAATTACCGTGAAAGAGAATGAGAGAGGGCGATTTACAAAATTACAGAAATTACAGAGGCGCAAAGCATGTCCTTGTTCGTCGGTTAGGTTTGCAAAAATTACAGAGGCGCAACGTTTTCCTTGTTTTCCAGTATGGCGAAGAGCATGCATGTTCGCCGGGGTTGAAAAAATTACAGAGGCGCAAAAGAAGAAGAAGAAGGAGAAGAGTTGCAGAGCATCCTTGTTCGACAGTGTAGGTTGTAAAAGAGTGAGGAGAAATATATATAAAAGGGAAAGAGAAAGAGCCGCGTAATTTAGGCGAAAATTTGAATTCCCGCTTAGACTATATACCACGGTTCTAACAAGGAACCGTCATTTAAAGTTTTTTACCACGACTAAAAACAACGGTTTGACAAAACCGTGGTATATAGAAAACCCTATATACGACGGTTCTCCAAGAACCGTGGTATATTCACTCCGGCATGTACTATATACCACGGTTGCCCTGAAAACCGTGGTATATAACTAACCTATATATGATGGTTCCGGAAAAACCGTGGTATATGCGCTCTGGTATGCACCTTAAACGACGGTTTCTTTTAAAACCGTGGTTTATAAACTTTAAACCACGGTTTTCCATTTAACCGTGGTTTAACGCCGTCATTAAAACATTTTTTTCTACTAGTGGCCCTTCATCGTCCAACTTTTGCAAAGAGTTTCCCAATTACGCCATTAGAGATGCCATGGTTCTATAATGATTTGCTCCACCAAATTGTCGTATAATACCCTGAATCTCATGGATAAGGACCAAAAGGCAAGCGTATGACACCCACACGTAAGAGCCTAGGAGGGGATGACTTGTAAGATATATTTGATGAGTATACCTCTTCCTGGTTTGAGAAATCATCTTATCCAACTCTTCACTCTCTATACACTCTCCCTCTCTTATATACCCACACTTGCCCCTTGTACCTGCCAATGGAACTTGGAAACCCTAGGTAAATGCCAAGGATTTGAGACCTCCTTAACACCAAAGACGTTTGAGACCTAATTCCTAACATGAATTGAGAAGTGTACTAAAAACATATATGAGTCCCAACATGACAACATTAAAGCTTTGACTCTAGACCTCTCAGAAATCCACAATGATATTCATGAATTTTATGGTGTTTCCTGATTGGCTGGGTCACACAGTCGTCCAAAAAGAAAAGATTAGTTATATGAAAGCCCAATTACACAATGCTTATTATATACAGTATAACTTGTATTGATAATAAAAGTATAGATTAATATCATACTAATCAAGTTATCATCCGTGGGTCCCTATAATATGCACCATTGTAATAAAGACAACGGAGTAGAACCTCATTTAAAAGAGATCAGATTCATATTACAGCTACTATGGTCCTACCAACTCATAATCACCTATAAGTTAGTTTGTACATCATTATTATTTGAAAATATATACATCAGCTCATTTACGACGTCTATCTATGGCCGGCTAGATAATATTATTATATACGACTATAATCTTGATAATTAATTTGTTAAAATTTGTATTTAGTTGGTTCAATAATTCAGTCACCTCACCTCCGTGTCAATTTTTGATAATTAACAAGTAATTAAACACCATTATAAGGTTCCTCGATTTTTATTATAAAAATAAGATCAAAAAATTTAAAAGTATTACACAGCTATCACTCACTCCCACTGGATTTCCACTGGCATAAATACTACTTTCCTCCTCCCCCCATATTCATTCATCGATCATCACTATCTACTCTCTCAAACCCTTATCTTAGTATCTGTCTGTCTGTCCGTCTCCTCCATCCCTAGATCGATAACGAATTAACTTATCAAACAACACCGATCAATCATGACTAAAGACGTGGAAGTTCCCGTGTGAACAAGGCGGTGGCGGTCCACCAGAATTCTCAACAAAAGATTATCACGAACCACCACCAGAACCATTCATGGACTTCACTGAGCTGACTAAATGGTCATTATACAGAGCAGTAATTGCGGAATTCATAGCAACACTTCTTTTCCTTTATGTAACTGTACTTACAGTCATAGGACAAGGTGTATCAACTGATAAGGCAACACCTTTTGCTGATTGTGATGGTGTTGGTATTCTTGGTATCGCATGGGCTTTTGGTGGAATGATATTTATTCTTGTTTACTGCACTGCTGGAATCTCTGGTAATTAATTAACTAACTTTCTAATTACTGATATGTTTTTTGTGGGTGTATATTATTGTAATATAAATGTATGTAAAAATTGCAGGAGGACATATTAACCCGGCAGTGACTTCGGGTTATTTTTAGCAAGGAAAGTGTCACTGTTTAGGGCAATATTGTATATGATAGCACAATGTCTTGGTGCAATCTGTGGTGTTGGGCTTGTAAAAGGATTTCAAAAAGCGTATTATGTAAGGTATGGTGGTGGAGCTAATATGATGGCAGCTGGACATAGTAAAGGTGTTGGTCTTGCTGCTGAGATTATTGGAACTTTGTTCTTGTTTACACTGTTTTCTCAGCTACTGATCCTAAGAGGAATGCTAGAGATTCCCATGTTCCTGTAAGTCGTCATACAACTGAAATTCATTAATTAGATTGAATAGAAATTGATGAAACGTACAATTAACTTAATTGATTGATAATTATGTAGGTATTGGCACCTCTTCCTATTGGATTTGCTGTGTTCATGGTTCACTTAGCTACCATTCCAATTACTGGTACGGGTATTAATCCTGCTAGAAGCTTTGGAGCGGCGGTTATCTACAACAAGGATAAGTCTTGGGATGAACATGTAATTAATTACATCATTCTATTTAGTAATTAATTAATTATTCTATTACTATGCAGATTTTTATTATTGAATAACAACGAATTTGATTTTGTATGAAACAGTGGATCTTCTGGGTTGGACCATTCATTGGAGCAGCAATTGCGGCTCTGTACCATCAGTACATCCTCCGTGCTTCCGGGATCAAGGCATTAGGATCATTCAGGAGTGCAGCAGCAGCTTGATCACACAAACTATCCACTTTACTACAACATATATATCGTTTCTTAAGATTAAGATTGATCATAAAAAAGAACACAAAAAATTAAAGGGGTCGGAATCATGCATATGGAAGCTACCAATCAATGTTGTTGTTATTGTTTATAATTGGTTAGCTTTCTACGTTTTCTTCCCACGCGCGAGCAAATTAAATAATAATAAGTACTCAAAAAAAAAAAATGTGTTTCCTTCTCTTTTTTTCACATTTCATCTTACAAATGAATGAATTAAAGTGGTCTGCTTTGTTATTGGGTGGTTTTTGGAGCAACAAAATGAAAAGAACGAATATATGTAGATATATGTATTGGCCTGGCTGTTTCCAAATGTATAAAATGAAGTTGCATTTTTATTTCTCTTGTTGTTGAGGTCCGTTGTAAATCACTTGTAATCGATCGCCTTTTAATTAAATTGTCTACATCCATGTAAATACGTATTTTGAGTGATTATATTATCCTACCTGCACTCACTCTACTCGCAATTTGAACTCCCAACTTTCATCAAAACCCAAACCAATTCACAGTAAAACAAATCCATGTTTACTAATTTCCGACGGCTGTACGTAGTTTGTTACTTCTAACAAACATTAAACCAACAAATTAATTACATCTCATGTCTTTTCCTTATGCTTTTTTTTCTCATTCATGTATCCTTCCTAACAGCTAATTAATGCTTTAATTTGACTAATAATACAATATCATTAAAATAACATCTGTTATGGTCTAATTATAAGTATGTCTATGTGTTTATCACCTAAACTCTAAGATAACACTGAAAATTCATGATTATCTGAATATTTATACAAAATGTATAACTATATGATTAGCTACTAATTATTCATGGTCAAATTAATATATATTTGTCCGTCTTAATCATATCATCTTCTTACTTTAATTAAAGTGATTTGATTAATTAATATTAAAGCTAACTAAACCATGCTACCCGATCGACCGACCCTTATCTACCAACTAATAGTACATTATTAAATCGAGCAGGTAAACAATGGCTGATGATGCAAATTAACGAAGATATATAATATGATTCTATTACGAAGGCATGTCGATCTCAGTAGCTAGTGACATACACAAATGAACAGACTTAGACTCGAGCTGATTGGCTACCAAATTTGCAGTAGCGAAAACTTCTACCCTTTCAAAAAAATGTTTCACTTACAGCGTATTGTGATGATAGACCTACTGAATTCTTAAATTTACTCTTATCGTTAGTTTTGAAATGTTCACTTCACACGACCGAATCAGACAACACAATAGATGAGGAAACAAGTGGATTCCATTTGATAAAAAATTCATTTGATTTTAATTTGAAGATAAATACGATTCTCCTTCCGATGGGATTTGGCGACAGATTCAAATTCTCCATCAAATTCACCGACAAAATATGAATCATTGATTTGACATCAAAAATATAAAATTAAAAGGATGGCTGAGATTAAATGAAGGTGAAGCAAATGGATATGTTCCATAACAGTACGGAAACAGCATAACAACGGGAAAAAGTTAGTAATAAATTGCGGATAAGTAATTATATGTGCTCAATCATGTCACCATATTTTTAAATTAAGATTCAAATTTCCCACCATATCTATTTTATATTACTAGTGCTCAACTTATTAAAAAAACCTTTGAATTTAATATTTTAGACTATGTCTTCAGTATGCAGGGGGATTCGGTGACGGAAGCCATATTTCCGTCAGTGACGGATGCATTTTTATACATTGATATTTTGATTTCTTTTGGTTTTAATCTGAACCATATGATTTTATATATACGTAAATGGTGGATGGATATGTCATGTTTTAATTTTAGTCAGCGGAGAGACATAGTACCCAACTTGTTTACTTTAAAGTGTATAATAATATTTTGGAAAAAAAGTATATATATCAGGCTTTTCTTTCTTAAAATAAATAAATAGAACATAATTTAATATTTCATTGTTTTCGATAAGTATAGTGTGTTTTTACTTTTAAAAGTCTTCTTTTAATTTATGAACTATTGATATTGGTTTCAAATAATAAAAAAAAACTATTTAAGACATTATTAATAACCCCTTTGATACGATGAGAGTATTATAAAGATAATAATTGTGCTATAATAAGTGATTACCAATACAATATATAATACATATATATATCATATTAGATTCAATACATTTATAGTTTTTTTAACTAAAACTTGTCACTCTTTATATTCTTTTAAGTCTCATGATCTAATAATATTTGTTTAAAATTAAATTATAAATTACAAGTAAGATAATGTTGATATTTCTATGTATCCAAGATAATATAAATATTTCTACTGATGATTAGAAACATGTACACAATCTTATATAATCGTTTTCATCACTATAATAGAAAAGATGACACTAGCTATTATAATGTCGTCACTGGTTCGACAAATTTTTAGAGTTTGTAGTGTAGGGTCATTAGACCCGAAACCCTACACCACAACCCTAAAAATGTCTTCGACGTTTTTAGCTTTCCTATGGTGGTTTTTAGGGTGTGTGGTGTAAAGTAGTCTATTTTGAAGATGTTCTGTACTTTATATTGTTGTCACTGACTCGACGGATTTTCAGCTAAACCCTACACTACAAACCCTGAAATCGCCTTCGATGTTTTTAGCTTTCCTAGGGTGGTTTTTAGGGTGTGTGGTGTAGGGTAATCCATTTTGAAGTCGTTCTATACTTTATATTGTTGTCAGTGATAACGACCACAAAACCCTACACCACAAATCCTTAAAAAGCCTTCGACGTTTTTAGATTTCCAAGGGTGGGTTTTTGCGTGTTTGGGGGTAGGGTAATCTATTTAAAATTTGTTCTGTACTTTATATTGTAGTAACTAACTCGATAGGTTTTTAACCCTAAACCCGCCACTACAACCCTACAAATACCTTCGACGTTTTTTAGTTTTCATAGGGTGGTTTTGGGGTGTTTGGGGGTAGGGTAACCTATTTGGAATTTGTTTCTTACTTTATATTGTAGCAACTAACTCGGCAGGTTTTTAGGGTTTGTGGAGGTCTACGACCCTAAACCCGCTACCACAAACCCTAAAATGTCTTCAACGTTTTAGCTATCATAGGGGGTTTTAGGGTGTTTGGGGATAGGGTATTCTATTTGGAATTTGTTTCGTACTTTATACTGTAGCAACTAACTCGACAGGGTTTTAGGGTTTGTGGTAGCGGGTTTAGGGTCGTTAGACCCTAAACCCGCCACTACAAACCCTAAAATGCCTATGACGTTTTTAGCTATCCTAGGGTGGGTTTTGGGGGGTAGGGTAATCTATTTGGAATTTGTTTTGTACTTTATATTGTAGCAACTAACTCGACAGATTTTTAGGGTTTGTGGTAGCGGGTTTAGGGTATGACCCTAAACCCGCTACCACAAACCCTAAAAATGTCTTCGACGTTTTTAGCTATCCTAGGTGGGTTTTTGGGTGTTTTGGGGGGTAGGGTAATCTATTTGGAATTTGTGTCATACTTTATATGGTAGCAACTAACACGACAGGTTTTTAGGGTTTGTGGTAGTGGGTTTAGGGTCGTTAGACCCTAAACCCGCCACTGCAAACCCTAAAAATGCCTTCGACGTTTTTAACTATCCTAGGGTGGGTTTTGGGTGTTTTGGGGAGGAGGGTAATCTATTTTGAAGAAGCCGTTCTATAATTTGTATTGTCGTCATTGACTCGTTAGACCCTAAACCCTACATTATAAACCTGAAAATCCCTTTGACGTTTTTAGCTGTATAGGGTGGTTTTTAAGGTGTGTGGTGTAGGGTAATCAATTTTGAAGTCGTTCTATACTTTGTATTGTCGTCACTGACTCGACAGATTTCCACACCACAATTATACATAACGTTTCCAACGTTTTACATAAAGGTGTCCACAAATTTAGATAAACGTTTCCACGTGTTAATTTAAACGTTTCCACGTGTTAATTTAAACGTTTCCACGTTTCTAAAATTCCATGATTATTATCTATAACATTTCCACTGCATGATTATATATAAACATTTTTATAATTATATGTGATGTTTCCATGACACAATTATATATATGTTTCCACCGTTATACATAAAGGAGTCCACGAGTTCAGATAACGTTTCCACCTTTTTATTTAAACGTTTCCACCTTTTTATTTAAACATTTCCATGTTGTTATATATACGTTTCCACGTTTTTTTAAAATGTTTCCCCGTTTCTACAGTTTCGTGATTATATATCACGTTTCCATGGCATGATTACATATAAACATTTAAGTAATTATATATGAATGTTTCCCTGCCGCAATATGTTTCCATGATTTATATATAAACATAAACACACCATGATTACATATATACGTTTACACAATTATATATTTCATGCCACAATTAAATATAACGTTTATACGACGCATTTCCACGCCACAATCAAGTATAACGTTTCCACTGTTATGCATAAACGTATCCACGAGTTTATATAAACGTTTCCATGTTTTTATATAAATGTTTGCACGTGTTTATATAAACGTTTCCACGTTTATACGATTCTATTATTATATATAAGCGTTTCCACACCATGAATTATTGGAGTCGACTTTACCTACTTATTAATATTTAATTTTTATATATGCACTACACGATAACTTATAACATGAAGATTAAAAAATTAACGTGAAATATTTAAAAAAAAATATATATAAACTTCTTTTAATTGTGAAAATAATATAAATATTGGTTTGGTATTTTCTATATTAGCAACTTTCTTAATTTTAAGTAGTTAATTGGTGTATTTTGAATTGTTATACTTCATTTTAACATATATGTATCGACAACAAATATTATAAGATTATAAAACTATAATACAATAGCGGTGTCATTAGTATTTTTCTTCAAAAAAAGTAAAAATATTTAACTTGGTGTTTTTGTATTAATTCAACTTTTAAACAAAATTTCAATCAGGATATATGTACATCAACAAATATTATCAAATTAAATAAATAATATTTAATAATCATACATATATGAAAATAGCCAAATTGTTTTATATAATTAATGAATTATTTTATTAACAGCTATATTATTACGGAATGTATTATTAAAAGGATAAAATAATTACACTTAACATTTTAAATTAAAAAAACAAAAACAAATTTGTAGAAAAGATGAGACATCAATAACAAACAAAAACATTGATGGGATATACCCATAAATGACACTCTCACTATACAGACAGTAGATTGTACGGGACGCTTACTCCTAATATTGTGCGGCTGTTATGTGGCAGTCTAGTCAGCTTGCTGACTGGACTGCTTATGTGGCATAATAAATAATGGTAATATTTGTATTAATTTTAAATAGTCATAAATTTTAAAATATAAGTCCAAAATTAAAAAATTTGCACCATTGTTCATCTAAATTCAACCTCTTTAAAACAAGACCAATCATGGATATGTTTTGACAAGTTTAAAAATTTATGTTAGTTATATGTACATATCAACATATATCAACTTCACTTATGATTCACCACATACAGTTTAGAATACACCATATAACATTAATAATACACCACAAACAATAATGATTCATTATTTGTTCCGAATTTTGTTATTAATTCACCACTTATTAGTTAATGAATCGTAATACCAATTTCAGTGAATCATAATATCACAATTTAATGAATCATAAATCATTTTGGGAATCATCAGTCACATATAACAAGAAACTGTAAAACAATAATACTACACAAAACAATATTTGGTACGTAAGAAAAATACATCATTCACTATATAAGGTTTAAAATTTATTACAATACAATAATAATACACTAAAACAATAATAATTTTGTATCAGTTCCGGTTTGTTATCTAATTCACCACTTATTAGTTAATGAATCATAATACCAATTTCAATGAATCATAATATCAAATTTAATGAATCATACACGTTTTAGTGAATCATCAGTCACATATAAAAAGTAATTTTTAAACAATAATACAACACAAAACAATATTTGGTACGTAATAAAAATATATGATTCACCGTATAAGGTTTAAATACACCATACAACAATAATAATACATTACAAAACAAAATGATTTTTATCGGGTTCAAATTTGTAATCTAATTCACCACTTATTATTAATGAATCATATACCAATTTTAATGAATCATAATATCAAAACTAATGAATCATATATGATTTTAGTGTATTATCATACACATGTAAAAATAGGTTTTTTTTTAAGTTGTCAAAACATATCCATGACTGGTCTTATTTTGAAGAGCTTGAATTTAGACGAACGATGATATAATTTTTTTTCATTTTGGACTTATATATTGAAAGTTACAATAATTTAAACTTATATAGTAAAAAGACAATCCAGTCAGCAAAATAATCCCAGTCACCTGCTGACTGGGACTGCCATGTTAACAACTCGCACCATATTTGTGTGCGGATGGTCCGTCCGCTCGAATTTGCGTGCAACAATATGTAAGAACACGGAATCTATTTAGAATACTGTAAAAATGCTGTCCAATATGCTAAAAAAATTGAAATAAAGAAGGCGAATACAGTCGTCTTCATCAAACTCAATTACTTGGGCTGCCTTTTTCTTAAAAAACATTTGGCTACCTTTCCCCAACAATTTTATTCAAAAGTCCTAAAAGTAAGCTCCATGTTTTTTAAGAAGCTCCACAGCCACTACAACATATATGTGTCGTTCATCACATATATATTCGTATTAGCTACGCAAAAAAAAGATGCTCCGAATATAATCTAGACGACGTCGTTATCAGATGTGGATAAGAACGTTTGTTATACGTATATATTATATGTTATCAAATATCATAGACGTTAAGGTATAACATAGTTTTTTTTTCTTCGAAAAACCACAACTTCATTGCTTAAGATATTACATCCTATATAGCTCTGTATCTAAGTCAAACTTATCTACCTGCTAGTAGCTCGAATTGACTCCCACCCAAGAAACGTGTTTTTTTTAAAGCGGAAAAATATTATTAATAATTTACAAGGATGGGGCAGCTTGAATAGAGTAATCGGGATAAATCTGAGTTCTAGACGAGAAATACAACTTTTGATGCACTTTCAGCCATCCTAAGAGTCCTGAAGGCTTTCCATCCAGGTCACGGACCATTCTAATTTAACTAATAGGACAAAAAACAAAGTATCTTTTCCTAACGTTGAACATAAGAAAATCACGAAAAGCAAACCTTTAAAACAAGCATGACGAAAAGATAATTAAAACCTAGATAATCAAGTGCAGGGGGGGTCAAAAAATGACTACCAGAAGCGCTCTCCTCTTGCTGCAGTCGACCATAATCCTATCATTCTTTACGGCAATCTCCGGAAGTTGCCCCAAACATTCCTTCCTCATTGTCCTTACACGCATGCACTCAAATCAATTACCAACGACCCATGCAACAGATTCAAGTTTGAGTCCGAGATTTTCCCCTTCTTACCCTGTGGACTTTCCTTGTTGTGCCTCCAGACATCCCGCAATGAACTACTGTCCGTAACATTTTCCAAATTTATCTTCCTCCTTCCCACATCCTTAGGGAGTCACATTCCAAAATTCTAGTCGGGCAATCCACCAGGGTGGTTTCATCCACAAAGCCCTGTACATGCAGAAAAGTAGGCTGCTTAATTGACTTACGATCTTTTCCTACCTTTGGTAGCTCCTTGGTTGGTTGGAATGGTGGCTTCGCTGCTTTTATTTCTTCTGATCCCATCTCTCTTCGACATCCACTTAAATCAGCAGACAATCCTGAACTCCCTTCTTGTGAATTTGCCAAAAATGGATTTGTATTGTTGGGACATGATTGGTTCTAAGTAGTTCCTTGTCCGTCCTTTACCTGCCGATTCCTCCTGGTCGAGGGGCAATCTTCTACTCTTGTTCGCTTACCTTCCGTCTTCATAGCTTTCCAAAAGCTATCATTATCCTCAACCATATTTTCCCTTCATATTCTAAAGCTCGAATCTCTCAACCATGGCCCATAATTTGGGGCATGCTCGTCAAATTGTTGATACGCTGGGCATTTCTTTGTCGAGTGAGTAAACAAACCACATTGCTGACATAAAGAAGGCATGTTTTCATAGGAAAGCTGAAAGGATCAGAGGTGATCCTTCTAGGATAAAGAGATGCAGCGCAAAACTGGCCTTGATATGTTGTTTCTGACTTTTAAAATTCACCACAGAAACTAGTGTCTTTGTTATCGAACTCGATGAAGATGCCTAACTTATTAGGCAAACGTTGAGAAAAGTTTTATGTCAAAGGGCAAAAGGAACATTATGTATGCAGACCCATAAAGAGAAGAACCTGAAATCATGATCCTTTCGCACTTTCTTGGGACATAACCTCTGAAGAACCAGCAATGCATTATTGAAAATTCAGGGTCCACGGTTGAAGATCTCATCAAGATTTCCTCACAACCCAGCTCGAAGAGAAACAGATTCCTTTCGACAGATCTCACCCTTATTTGGCCCTGCAGTTGTCATGCTTTGTCAAAGGTTACTTCCAAGGCTCGGATATCCGTGTTCCTAGAAGCGAACAATTTTCCGATGATGCTACGTTTGAAGTTGAGGTAGGTAGATTGATCTAGTAGATCATCAATGTTGAAGAATGAGCTCTCATCTTTAGTAAGAGAAATATTTGCACAATGATTAGCTATATCCTCAACACCTTATGAACTGCTAGTTGTTGCCATTGTTTGGATCGAGAAGGGAAAAATTGAGAGGTAGTTGGGGTGGAAAACCTTACGCGATGTGGACTGGTGATGTAGAGATTTAAGGTAGAAAGGCAAAACGAATACCCACATGCAAAACATAATGATGATGGACACAGTGTAATGATGTTGTTCTTGCTTAGGAACTAAGGCCATGCAAGCGGAACAAAACAGAACTCTCTAGGCTCTCTGGGCTAGTGAGAGAAAGTCACTCCAACACCTACCGTTTACAGTAGTGAAGGTTCATCAACTCCCAGAGAGCATGTTTTGCTTGTACCTAAAACGATCAACTGAAAAACCCATTCAGTTTGAACAACCCCATCGTTATTTGGACACCTAGGAAACCATAAAAACATAGAGTGGAAAGTCTTGGGATAATGTAAAAAGCATAGGGCAACAAAGATCAAAACTAAAAATAACATAAAACAACACAGAACCGAAAAAACCAAACACACCCCTAACACGACACTTAGCAACAAAAGAACTGTCAAAACAGGTAGAAGCTTCAGAAATATGTCGTGCATGTTCATCATCAACCGCTTAGCTTGCCGCCACCAGTGGTCACAACAATGGAAAAGATGATTCTCCTGCACTTTCCATCCATATTCATGGTGTGATACCAAAAAGGTTGTGTCCAACTATTATAGGAATGAGTCACACGGAGCCAAGAAGAATACGGCAAAGGTAGAGGAGCCAGGCAAGGAGCAAACTTTCGCATTCCAATTGACTGAGTTTCGCCTACAATCCACTTAATTTCATCCTCACCAATCATTAAATTTGAAGCAACAGTCACGACCAAAATGGATGTTGAGCTGAAATCGACCAAGCCTAGGATTCAATTGGGTCCCTGAATCATTTTGGAAACCTCACCAACCATCAACAACAGAATCTGGAGTCCCTCACTCATCTCCGACACAGAGGAGGAGAAGAATTTCATTCCTGATGCACCAATCCAATCATGCAAGGATCAAACTGCTTCCACGGCTTGCCCCAAATTCTCCTCAAACCGCTACCACCCTTCGGCATAGTGATTTTCCCTCCTTCCCACTCATCAAAACACAACATGCAAGAAGTAAAAATGAAACAAAAGGGCATAACACAACAAGGAAAATGGGTAGTGAAAAGAACCCATAATCAAAGGAGCCCAATAGACGGAAGAAGAAATAAGACCCCTAAAACAAGCAAAAAGATGGACTAGAAAAGTAGAGTAAAGAAGGCATGGAAATCCCATCAGAGAAAGCAGCCATGACTACCACATAGAGTAGCCAAGAGCAAGTACACTCACTTTAGAGAGAAGGGGACTCTCGCTTTAGAGAGAAAATGAGTGCCTAGAATGGAATATAACATAGTTGTAGTAATACGTGCCCTCTCCTTCGTATCATAAAATGTCATACATCCTATTTCTTGAAAGTTATGACTACTTAACGGTGAGGCTGTCAAAAGATAAATCAAGTCATGAAACTCCTTTTTTATAGGAAAAATAACAAAACCACAACAAGTTTGTTAGCTTTTTTTTTAAAACTCTCAACCATTCATTGCTAATTCATGAGGTGTACAACTAAAAAACCAATACGATTTGCGTCTAAAACCCAAAGCAAGACAATCACCAACCAAGACAACTATTAATGGCAACCTGATCCTGATGGGATGTTACATGAGTAGCTTGAAAGTCAGCCTGCTATCACCTAACCCTAGGATTTCAAACACTAAACTCTTAATTAGACTCTTAAGTATGAAAATGAAAACACACATAATTTAAGTTTGCTAACGATATGAAATAGAAATAAAAAAACAACAAATTCCTTAGAGATGAGGCCAAAAGTAAAGACAAAAGATGTACTTAAGAGTACCATTACACACCTCAAAGGTATAGAAATAGTTTGAGTTACTGTACTACTCTAACTACAACTAGCTCATCACCTTTCTCCAACATCTCTTCATCCACCCATTACTTCCACCGGCGCCAATTTTGTAAAACCCCAAATAAACCCATTAAAATCATGAGCAAGATGGCAGACTAGGGTATGGATGCGATTGTATATCAGCAAGTGTACTGGTCTATCATAGCAGTTTTTCTTAGAGTATTTCCTAGGTTATTGAACCAAAGGAGGTGTTATATAGTTTGAGTCTTTATCCATATCTAACTAATAAACTAAGGGAATATACAATAATAAATTGTGGTTTTTGATTGTAGAAATTAAATAAACTAAATTAAAAGCTAAAAGGGTTGACCTTTTAACAATTCTAAATAAAGAATTTTGGTTACTACTTACCCCTAGTTCTTCATTTTCCCTTCCTATGTGTTTTTCTAATTCCAGATTGCAACCTTAGATCAAAGATAATATACTTCCGATCTCCCACAAAAAAGATCCTTACTAGCAATTACTAAATCCTAACTCTCATTACGAATTTACTGGTTAACTAATACGTAAAAATTCCATCTAGTTTGTAGTCAGATAATATGTAGAAGAATTTCCATTTCTAGATTAACTGGTAATATTCCCGAAGTCTATTGAATATCGCAACTCTCACTTATAAGCAGACAAACTGAATAACCTCTAGTAATTGTATGGATAACAAGAGAATTATAAATTAAGCAAAGAAAAAAACTACTATCTTTATAAAATTTTAATCTTTAAACACAAAAAGGAAATGGAACCTTAAACTAGGGCTCCCTAATAAACAAGATTCAACTAACTACTCAGACAAGAAAATAAGAACACAATAAAAGAAAGGGATACACCATCAAATCTGTAGTGGAATCGATGACAAATCCAATCCTTGCTATACTGCTTCAGTCTCCATAGAGCTTTGTCTCAATGCGAGGTGGCTAGGGTTTTGAAAAAGTCTAAAAAGATTCTTCATCGATTGCTGCTTCTTCTATTTATATGCTCCTCATTTTTTTGGGTAAAACACAGCATTTATTTTTATAATTTCGTCATGTTCGGGTTTACGTCTGGACCTATAGGTGTGGATGTCTTTGTAAACGTTTGCACAAGACTTTCTTCGTGAAAGCTATTCGGGTCTCTCCCGTTCAGCGTATGTCTGGACGTAGATATAATACGTTTCTGACTCTCGCACCTGTCCGGACATACAATTCCGGACAGAGGCCGAGCATATTCTCTGGTGCTCTCGTATCTTGTCCGGGATGCACATCCAGACGCACAAACTACCGCGCATGTGTCCGGACACAATATAAACAGGGCCTATATTCGTTTCGTTTGGACTCCGTTTGTTGCATTATGATCCTTGTCCTCTCGACTTGCTATTTCTTGAGCATTTCGTCTGTTTAAGTATAGTAACCACACTGAGGGAAGTTCTTCCACATTTAACACAAACTTAGCACATGAGTGGGGACACTTATATCTATTTATTATAATTAATGGCAATTAAATCACGTAAATATAGGTGTATTCCCCACTTATCAGTTGGATCTTTCTCTATCTCTGCACTTAATCAAATTGAGCAGAACAAAAGACAAGACAGAGCCCAATCCACCGCCATGCAGAAGGATTTCAACAAGGTCAGCCTAAACAATGAAAACGGTAAATCCTTAGAAAAATTGGTGAAGGTATCGTCTTCCATCCCGAAGCATCGATCAAGGAAATACTACATAGCACAATCGGTCCATCCAAGACGCCTTTAACCAGGGAATAAGGGAGAGGTGTGGGTTCTTTCAAGAACACCTGCCTTTTTTATAGCCATGGCCACCGAATGACCACCACCATTGAGCAGGAGGGACTTACCGGATGAGGGCATGCATCGGCCAGTAAAATCCCTTAAAAGGATGAGTGAACGGTAAGAGCCAAAACATCACATGCAAGGCGCATCATCCCCACCCACTTCCATTCCGGCCTCTTGTTATTTTGACCAAAATTTTGGCACCGCCAAAACCACTGAGTATCGCCAAGATTACGCGGAGAAGATTTAAAAGGTAGGTGCATATTCAAACAACAAAAAAAGGAACAAAAATACTAAAACACAAAGAGAAAGGGACAACGAAAGCCATCTGAGAAGACAATCACGGTGGAAACTATGGAGAATACTTGAATCTGCTCAAAATGATGGAAAAGGTGAAGAAGTTGTGAACAACAGGCTGAAACTCCACCACAGGAAGAATGGAGACTAGTTTGTTAGTTTTGAGTGAGAGCAAGGAAGTATAAATAAAGAAATGTGATACACATATTTATCGTGGTTCGGCAGATGCATATGTCCATATAGGTGATAAGAAGAGTCATACAACATAGCAGACTAAAATGAAGTCCTCCCCATCTTATAAGCCATAATCAAACCACTTTTATCATTGGTAGATAGATTTTGATAATGTATATCTACTTGTTATAGCCTAATAAAGTGCTATTGTAGAGCCTAGACTTGATAATAGTAAATCATCTAAAAAATTAAACTGTATCGAATCGATCCAATACCCGAGTTTCATTCGAATAGTGTATTGTGAAACATGATGCGAAATCCAAAACAAACCAAATCACGCAACGGAATTTCAACCATAATACACAATCCATAATCATTCAAACCGAGAAGCATAATACACAATCCACAATCATTCAAACCGAGAGTCACCCGAATCAAAATCAGCTTAATCAAAATCATGCATAACCTGAAGATGACCCAAAACCATGAGCGACCCAAAATCAACCTAATGTAAACCGTATTGAACACGAATCGAAGTCCAATTTATTACATTTGGTTGTATAATTATGATGTATTTCATTTGTTTTCCTAATTAGGATTGTAGGACGACACTTACAAGTTGTTATGTTTAGACTAATATTAAAAACATTAGTCGTTACAGTAAGATAATCATCGTTTACAATTTACAAGTTATTACTTTTGCGGATTATCAAAAATTTGGTAGTATTTGGATATCATTAGAGGTTGATAGGTTCACGTTCACTATATTAGTATGTTGTAGAATGAATTATGATAGTAGTATGACTATACTAAAAGAGATTTGCAAGTTCTAAGTGTGTCATTGATACAATATGACCCCTATATCTTCTTTTGTGAAGAATCACAAGTCAAAATGTAGCATATGTATTCTTTTTTCATGTATAATATGTAAATGTTGTGCAAAATAGGGTTAAACTATCTTGCCAACTATGGGCAGAGAACCCAATCATTGTAGTACAACAAGGTCGTATCCACAGGGAGTTCGTAACTATCTAGCTAATTATAAGCTTAGTAAATGTGCAAGAGGATATATACAAAGTGCATAAATGTAAATTATGGGTTTTTGGGTTTTTGGGTTGTAATTGGAGAAATAAAGAAAAGTAATAACACTAAACTAACTATCTAGGATAGGTGTAGCCCCGGATGGATATTTGCACCCGTCCTCCCCTTACTACCGATGTCGAACCTCGAACTCATAGCTAAACCACGGGAACGCTTAATTAATTAGCAACCTAATCTAGGCCTACTAATCCTAACCAATTTAATTGAGACTTCTCATTCAGCTAAGCCCCAAGTCAATCGATAGCACTAAGCTCAAGTTCCACTAAGTTGCAATGTAGTCTAATCTCAAAATCATCGAAATCAGAGTACACCGTTTTAGTCTCTAACAGTTTAGGTTTCTATCTCTGAATAACATTTTGATAGAATCCCACAATAATGCTAACTAATCGGTAGGCCAACCAACCAATTTAACACATAGAAGACAAATTGAGCAAACCCTTAACAAATCCCCAAATCATGAGCAACACGTCTAGAAGTCATAAACACTCAATAATCATCTTCATTAAGCTCAAAGACTAAAATAAAGCACAAACACAAGTTCAAGATTCAAAATGGAGTTTAGGGATTTTGGGACAAAATCCCCAATCCCTAGCTACAATGATTCTACACAGCCATAGGAGAGAAAATAAAAGAGCAAGGGATAGAAGTAGCCATTAATGGAGCTTGGAAGGAGGTGAGCTTCTCTTCTCTTCTCCTCCTTTCTCTTCTCTTCTTCTTCTTCTCTTCTTCTCTTCTCCTCTTCTTTTCTCCTTTAGAATCACCCTTCCTCTATGTTTTTGGGCGGAACTCGACTGAATGAAGAATGGGGAAGTTTTCCCCAAAATTCCCCGTTTTAAAACCGATCTGGGCAAATTTTGACCCAACCGACCTTGCAAGGTCGGTCCTAGGGTTTGTCGGAGTCAGTAGCAATTTTCGGGCGCGTTTTTAAGTTCGACCGACCTTGCAAGGTCGGTCCTAAGGTCGGTCGATTCCAGTAGCTTGCAAAAACGCAAATCTGGGCAAAATTTGGACCCACCGATCTTGCAAGGTCGGTCGGAGTCAGGCTAACTTCAAAATGTTGTATCTTCTTCTCGTTTTAACTCTGATTTTGGATCCGTTTCCGCCCACGCGTTCCTCTCTTCGTCTACTTTACTCCTAACTATGTTACTCCTCCTGTTTAAACAATAAATGTGTAAAACCCAATGAAACACAAAACTAGAGGAAAACAAGCTAGAGTGGAGAAATGAGCATGAAAAGTGTTGATTAAACATATGAAATACACCCCTAAAACATGTTCATTTGGACACTCATCACACCCCCCACTTACCTTTTTGCTTGTCCTCAAGCAAAACCAAGCACCCATGCAAGTAAGGAATGCTCAAGACTAACAAACACTAACATGAATTGTAGGATAAAAGAAGAAGCAAAAAGTGATTAACCTTTGAGGAGTGTGAACCATCTCTTAGTGGTGGTATGGGTGTGCTTAGGGCAAAACAAAATCTAGAGTTTCGGGGTATGATCCGAAGTGCTTCAAAGTTCTAAAGATTAGGTGACTTGGAGAGCTTTTACCATGTCCAACTTCTCTCAAGAATGGGCATTGAGAAGAAAACAAAAGGAAAAATAGATTTATGCATTTGTTTCACTTTTGCATAAGAGATGAGAAGATAAAATTTTGGCATCATGCCTTTGCATTTAAGAACACTCAACTCTCATTGTTGGTTAACAATGGCGTCTCACAAGTCCCTTGAAGGATTTTCACAAAAAGCACCCCTTAGCAATCCCTAAGAAAGAAGACAGAAGGAACCCCAAGCAATAAAAATCCAACCATATAAGATCACTTGGCCACACCGCATGTAAATGCTCCTCAAAAGCAATCAAAATGAAAAATTTAAGCATTTATCCCACATTCATAACAGTATTTGTTCTTAATGAGAACAACTCACAACACAAGGGTCAAGTTTTTTATTTTGACAATCGCAAATAAGCATGAAGTATTAAGCATTTAAGCACACAATTCACCGAAAAGGTCACTCCCCCACACTTAAATTGAACATGTCCCCATTGTTCACCATCAAAACCGTGGAGGTTCCAAAGACCTTTGCGGGAAGCAGAAAAAGGAAAATCACACGGGCACACAAACAACAGTAAGCACAGAGCTATCCCCAGATTTGCAGATTCAAAATTAGAGAAGAGAGAACGAAAACTAAAGGAACTAGTACTCCCTAAGATTCTATTGCTATCATTTTGTAGAACTCCCCCACACTTGAGCTTCAGCCTCAGTAGCGTAGCTGATTGCAGTGTTGAAATACCCCAAACCTTAATAAGTTGTTTAAATATTAAATTATGATATATTAAGACTAAAAAGAGTCTTAGAAATGTTAGTAAACAATTTAAAAGATAGTAAATACAATAAAATGAACCTATTAAATCAATTACCAAAGAAAACAAGCTTGAAAACGTTAAAACACAAATGTGCTTTAAGGAGTCTTAAAGCACGTTTTTGAGAAACTGTCTTGTAAATGAGTTTTGAAAGGCTAAATGTCTATCAATACTCTTTAATTAATATGTGCACTACTTAGTATCACATTTGGAAGTTTAAATCAATGAGAAATCAAAGATTTCACTTATGTGTGCTTTGTTTTAGTAAATAGTAACTAAAATAAGCTAGTTTGTAACATATGTCAACATATGTAATTTAATTGATCAATAAAGACTGGGTAACCCCTTATAACATATGGGGGCCGGTTTTTAAGAGGTGAGTCACCACCCTTATCAATTAACAAGCAAACAAATAATGAGTAATTAAGAAAGCATTATTTGCTTTATGTAACAAATATCTTCAAAAGCAATTACAATCAGTGAATCCTCTTCATTCCTTCATTTCCTCATTCTCACGTATCCCATCTCCTACCTTGCTCTCTTTCACGGTTGAAGCAGCACACCACCAACATGCATCTTCAATCCTTGTAACTCCTAACTCACTTGGCCAAATCAAAAACTAAG